>MQRK01168788.1:0-12099 GCA_001938485.1 Girardia tigrina
GATTTTCATTTATTGAAAATAATTAGTTTGAACTCAGAAAAAATTGATCAAGAGAGATGTCAAATAGTGACTGCGCTTGTAATATTAATAAATGTTGTAAACCTCATATTGATGTTGTTAATATTTTGGATGTACTTATTTGCTTTGGGTATTTATACTTTCTTGTGTGTGTGTGTCTCCACCTTTGTTATTGTACAACACAGGTGTCGATTCATTAGTCCCTGTGATTATATTTTATTTTATTTTATTTTTTATATCGGGTAATTTATGTGATTACCGAAAGAAAAAAAAGAAAAGTTGTCAATTAAAAGAAGAAATACGATTTTATGAAAGTCAGAAAGAAGAGAAAAGAAAATTATTATAAAAGCAGATTCATAAATGATAATACATGTAATTAAAATTAATTGCAAGATTTCGATTGGAATTTAAGTTTAAATATATATCGATCACAATTAATTAGGGTTATAATTTATCATAACTTACTTGACGACGAATATCTTATGTTTCCGATTATTACTAACGTTAATTGTTAATATTGTCGGGCGTAAATTTTGGATCCAAATCCTATCTTCTGACAGAAGCTCACCCCGTAAAGTCTAGCGATTATTCTGTTTATTCAGACAAAATTGACTTCTTTTCTCATAATTATTTATCGTGTTTCCAAATAGTTAAGGTGATATTATTTTTTGTGTTTTATGTTTTTTATATTAAAGAAAAGGTTATAAATTATTAGACTCACTGTTATTTTTTGTGTTTACAAAAAATATTAACATATTCAGAAAACTCTTGTTTTTTTACCTGATCTCTATCATATTGGTAAAGATCACTTTACCGTATATTTTATTATTATTTTTTGGCGCAAGTTCCGCCTTAATGGTAAACTGATTTTTACATACCACACAAAAAATGTTTAAATCTAATATTTAAACAAACATTATTTTTTTGAGAAACAATTTGTTTTATAAATCTTAAACCGATATAAATAAAAATATTTATAAATTCATATTTTATTTTTTCATTACTTTTATAAATAAATTTTAAATTACGATAACATTTTAAAATATTTAATCGTTTCATTTAATTTTATTAATTTTTTTTAAATCGTTCTACATAAAAATTATACATTTTACTTTTTATATTATATTAAAAACTCAAAAAATTTTCATTATTAACAATTTAATTGATTTTTTTTAATTTTAGTAATTTTATTTTTTTCAAATGTTACATATTTAATTATATAAAAATTTTAATTTGTACATATTTAATATAACCTTCTTTCAAAAATTTTCATAGCATTTTTAATTCCTATTAATAAAGAATTTACACTGATTTCTGAACACCAATAAATAAAAATACTAAATAAAAGTGTTATGAACTCTTTTATTCAATACAAACCTAACTGTCATTGTATATTTTTTCAAAGGTCCCTTTCTCAAATTTTATATAAATGTAAACCCCATGCATATATAAAATTAGCAATATGTATTGTTTTAAAAACTTGTGAAAATTATTGGAATTGAATAAGACAAATATTGGTGCTTTTAGTTTATAAAGTAAAATATCAAAATTAAAATACTTGGTGAACTTAAAATTTGTATTCAACTTTTTTTCATGATTCTTATGAAAGAAGTATCTTCATTACTAGAAAAAAACCCGTCATATATAACGGGTGAGTTGAATTTACGACTTTAAAAGTTTCTGCTATAATTTGTTAATCGTAATTATTATACTCTATAATTAATTGTTTGGAATTCTGCGTTAATTTAACAGTCAGTCAAATAAATCGGCTCACAGGGCCTTTCGGCAAAGGCGCTGTACAGACAGAGCCGTCTCAATGCGGACTATGCAGAGCTATCTCAACTTTACGCGGATTCACTCACTTTTCCTCCAATATTTCTCATTTAAGCAGCATATATATGATCATAGTAAAATTTGAGCTTGACCGACAAACCGTGAATTGGATGATAACGAAATTTTGCAAATTTAACCTAAATTGATTTTTAGAAATATAGTTAGTAAATAAGTGATAAAAATCATCATTTATCAAATAAATTCGTATTTTATTGATATTTTCATAAACATTTCCACGAAATTCCGTGTAGAAATCGTCAAAATCGCCATTATTCGAAATCGATGTTAATTTAACCATTTAAAGACTTGTACGGGTTTCAATCGATTTCATGGGCTTCCGGGCGTCTTTCGGCGAAGACGCTGTACCAACAGAATTGTATTGATGCAGGCTATCCAGATTTACCACGTCTGCTTCCTCCACATTTTATTTGTTGATACTATTTCTTAATAACGAAAATTTGTAATTTCAACGAAATCTAATTTTAATATAGAAAATACTTCATATTTTTATAACGTTTTTATGCTTAATGGTCAAATAAAATCAAATGGAAATACAAGGTCTAAATTAGATCAACGTATAATTAAATTACTCTTTTTCTACTATTCTAATTTATACTAATTTATTCTTCTCACAAAATAATATTATTCTTTGGTGGTATTGTGCAGAAACTAAATATTGTAACATTTCCGCAACTCATCGTGTTTGAATGGTCTTGAGTAACAAATTTTAAAACAATAAATCAAATAATTTTGATACTTCTGTTTAATTTTTATACATTACTAAACACTGCTTTCTTACTCTAATAAAGTATTATAATATTCTAAATTTAAACATAACATTTCAAAATAAAAATTTAAATCTTTGAAATAAAAAAAATCATTCAGAATTATTGTCTTTATACCCTATGAACATGATGGAAAGTTTATAGAGGTTCGGAAGGATGAAGATCAAGATTATTTACAAATACGGCAGATTATCGTCAAAATACGCAATTTGAAAACATTTCTTATTAAACTAAGAAAATAAATTGAGAGAAATATTTATAAATGTTGTGTTTTGTATATTTGACTGTTTTTAAGGGCGGTGCTTTTCCCAATTTTTGTGGTCAATTAATATTTTGATATTTTTTATTCAAACAGATTGTAAAATTTTATTCAAAAGTTATTTAAATAATAATATTTAAATTTAATACAAAAATAAAATATTTTTTTTAAAAACTTGTATTTTCAAAACGTGAAATCTAATTGTGTATAAAAATTCTAAAAACATCTAATTAGAATTTAGGGGTGGTTCATTCATTCAATTCTTTTTGGTTTTGGATTTTTTGGGAAAATAAGTCAACGCTTGATAAGGACTCAAAAATTCAAGAATTTGATAAGGTCCTTCAAATTATATTTCTATATTTCTTCGTTTTTTCTAGTTTGTTCTTCCCTAAAAGGTTTTTATCCATTTCAAAATCTCATTAGCATTTTCTGTATGTTTTAAATAAAGTATTTTATTGAATAATAGAAAAGTAATTTGAGACAACATTTCGGTTAAGAAAGACCAATCTACTTATTTTAAAATTACTTCACTTTACTTTTTGAAGATCTCTGAGGCGTACACTTCTCACTTATTTCAGGATGAAACTAATATCTTTAATCAAAATCACGATCATTATTACCAAACATATGTTGTGTTCTGTCTAAATGTAGTCATATCAAGTGACCCGGCAGTATAAAATAGCATACTTGAATTTGACTACATAAGTCTCATTATGAACTGTTGATTTGCTTATTTCTAGTTAGTTCTCAGCGTCTTTGATCTCTTGTTAAAGAATCCAATGAAAATTATTCTTTTAATTTGTCGCATTTCAGTTCCTGGAAAACAACTTATAATGCTGTTTCTACTGATGATATAACTAAAGGTGTCTTGCATGATTTCTTTTGACTTTAATCTATAAATGTAGACACATATTGTCACTTCTTTGTTGAATTAATTGCAAATGTTTAATATCATCAGAAACTGTTCAAACGCTACTGAATGTTTCTAAAACTATTTTATACATCCTCTCTTTGACTTCTGCATTCTTTAATTAATTGTGTAAAGGATGTGTGAATTATTATTATTATGGTTGTTAATTATTTTTGAAATTATTATTATAAACATATTATTATCATCATTAGATGTATGTGGAAAGTATGCGTGATTATGAAGTATGAAATTGAGTAACAGGATTGAGAGTTTGATGATATAATGTATGTATGTAATAGTGTGCGGTGTCAATCATGTGGTGCTAACCCAGCAGATCTCCCTAATCCAGTTATGCAACCGGATCGAGGTGTGCTTGTATATAAGATAGAATGATTAATTTATTATTGCATTATTAATATATCTTAGCAAATAATCTTGTCTTTTAACAAACTGATTAGCCTTCCGTGTTAAAACATATTTACAGGAAAGCCAACTTCATGTGGCTGATAATTGCAAAATCAGTTGTCGTTTGAATCCAATCTTCAGTCGTATAAGAGACAACATTAAAAAAAGTTAGGTTTATAACCAACTATTCTAGTACCTTTAGCGAAAAATTCGAAAATATCTTCTTCCGTTCTTTTTTTTGTTTCTCTAGTTATTAATTAATTTCGCTGTGATCTTCAGAAAGGAAATCCGACATTGTAAAATAACTTTTATTTCAAAAACAATTTTTAAATCTAATCGTGCAATAAATTATTAAAACAACTTGGATCTAAATAATGATTTTAGATTATTTTTTATGCAAATTTAAAAGTCAATGTCATAATATGACATATTCAGAATGAGGCATGCTATACTGAAGACGTATGACTAATTGTTTTTTGATCCTCTCATCCTATAAGGTATTAAGCCTGAGGCATTTTAGGAGGTCTGAGACGCTTATGGCTTCAAAGGGCACTCCCACCATGTAAGGATTTACATGCCTAAGTTCCACCGGCAAACGGTTTCACAACACCCAAGAGTAGAAACATTGGATCATTGCGATGCAATCTACCACGCGACTCCAGGGTCACTACTCCTTACAGCCATGACACTAAGTTTTTAGAAGCTGGGCCTTCAAGATATTGGTTTGCTAGTACAATACCGATACATCGGCTGCCGACCTTTCAAACAGCAAATGGCTCAGCTCGGGACGCTTTCGCCTAGAGAAGAGAACTCTAATTTCCCAGGGATACCACCAGAGGCATGTCCAACTGCCGTTGCACATAGTGATCCCTTAATTGCCTTGTACTTTTTTTCTACATAAATTGTATTTATTTATATGACTGACATTATTTTAGAAATATGACAATTTATTTATCTTGTTTCAAGAAGACCAACATGTTTTTATTCGAAAATACTGCCTTCTGTTGAAACTTGTTATTGTAATTCACCTTGATTGAAAATCTTTTTAAATTATTTATTTCATTTATTAAGTACATAATGCTGAAAGTAAAGAATTGACCTCATACACGAACAATATCATACTAAAAAGATGTAAAAGACTAAGACAACAAATCAGAAGAATATCATACGAAATTAAGTAGTCAATGTTAAAAAATGAACTATCGAAGAGAAATCAAAGATAGCTTTAAAAGAAGGAATAAGGCAAACAACATACACTCTGCATATGCACAAATCAGAAACAAAACAGCTAAAATTCAAATGAATACCATAACATAACAGAAAGAGGCCATTAGATAGCACTGATGAAACTCGAAGATCAGGAACTACGAGTAAATAATGAACCTAGACGTCAAGGAACTGATCGTGTCATTGCATTAAGTTTTAAAAAATTTATAAAATGTTTATAAAATAAGTATTTGACTTTTGTATAATAAAATTTAAAATTTAAGGTTTAGTAATTCTAATAAAATAAATATTTTGTTAGAAAGATTTAAAATTTAAATCAAGAAAAATTATTAATATTAGAAATTTTATTGAGTACGGGTGTTATGACTATTCAAATTGTTTTATTAATAAATGTTTGAAAGACGATTGTCATCTAAATAGTAAAAAGAAAATAAACTTTCCGTTTTAATTAAATGAAACTAAAATAAACTAAAATTGAAGCTGATAAAATTATGTAAAGTTTTCTTAAATGAAATCTTTTAAAAGTTAATCTGATTCTTATTTTAGAAATATGACAATTTATTTATCTTGTTTCAAGAAAATCAACATGTTTTTATTCGAAAAAACATTTTAATTTAAATACTACTCAAAACAAAAAATCAAAATACTTTTTTTCTAATAATATATTATTATTATCAAAAATTGATATTTATTAAAGTTAGTCATTCTTAATTAATATTATGATATATACAGAGCCGTAGTAAGGAAAAATAGCGCCCTGTGCGAAGTTCAAATCTGGCGCCCCCGGTGCGAAAAAGATTCACTACTACAAATTATACCTTAAAAGAATTAAATTGACTTTGGACGTTCGTATTCACATGCTCTATGACTCAGCATTGATGCTTAAGCCTTGCATCGCCTAGCTATAAGAAAACATCAATTTATTCGGATAAATTCATGGATGCTTTGCCATTAAACAAAAAAGACTACTATAATTATTATTATAAAGTGATTAGCCTACAGAGATCTGATCAGTCAAAATTGGTCATTTTGCGATCTTGGCGCCCATGCGCCCGGTGCGACCGCATCGCTCGCACCGCCCTCACTACGGCTCTGGATATATATATATAACTATATTTTGCTTTAATATTTAAAAATAAATATAAAAAGGATTAATAAAATAATAAAATATATTAAAATTACTGAATAATTGTTGAAATAAATACGTGGCCCAAAAATCTTTATACTAGTTATAGCTAGTCATTGTTTCTGTACAACACTATTTCAGGTTCAAGTTTGGT
Organism: Girardia tigrina; assembly: GCA_001938485.1. Taxonomy (NCBI): domain Eukaryota; kingdom Metazoa; phylum Platyhelminthes; order Tricladida; family Dugesiidae; genus Girardia; species Girardia tigrina. The sequence goes on from MQRK01168788.1 coordinate 6,718, forward strand.
TGAATCCAAGTCAACTCAGAAATATTCAGATTTACTTTAGAAACAATCATTATCATTTCGGGAAATTCACATTCATTTTGGATATGGCAAAAAACATTTAAAAAAATAGAATTCATTTTAGAAACAGACAAAATCATTTCGAAATTTATCAAAAGCATTTTAGAAATTTAAAAGTTTTTATAATTTTATATAAAATTTTAAAAATATATTTTAACTTTAATTTCAACATTTTAAGAACTTTATTTCAAATTAATAACGAAAATCGTCAAGATTTAGAACACCGAGTAACAATCCCTGAATCCTGTAAATATATTTTTATTAAAAACATTCGAAGAAATTTCAGTAAGTGAATTTTGTACAACGTTTTCCAATTTATGGTATCACATCAAAATGCTGCGGACAAAACGTTGCTGCAAAACACTGTGAATAAAAATAAAGAAATTTTTATCATTTATTTTATTTTTGTTTTTAATTTCTTTGATTATTAAATAAATTAATACTAAATTTTAAAATAAATTAATAATAAATAGAATAAACATTAATTATTTTTCAATATTATTATCAAAATAATTCAAAAAGTTAAAATAAAATAATATTTTAATATGAATTTTTATTATTCACAATATTTTTATTTTGATTGTGCCACATTGCAATATTGAACAATTTAGTTTGTTACCACAAATATACATTGAAATTTTTTGCAACTTTCTGAAATTTAATTAATCAGCTGTTAATCAGCTTATTTATTGGTTGATTTTAGCCACGAGTGCCAGTAACACAAATAGTAAGTAATGCATTTTTTAAGGATGAAAAGTTAAATATTAAATTTGATAGCTTAGACATCTATTTTTCCTCGAAAGATTTTTAATTAATGACGTTCATTTTAATAATATTATTAATTTAATAATTTAATTTTTACATTTCGGAGTTGACGTGGATTCAACCTGTGAAAATTACCTAGCGTTCAAACCAGGGAACTTGAAGTTATTTTCACTATTGGAATAAAGTTAAATAAAAAATAATATTAATAATATATATAATTTGGAACAAATAATATGACAAGAAAAAAAACGACAAGGATTGATCACAGTGAAACAAAAAAGGTGAAAGAGATGGATGATAATAATAAAGTTACTTGTGAATAAAATAGGATTGACGGGATCTGAACTGAAAATGTCTCGAAATTCAAACTGATTTATTGATATCACAAATTGCAGTAAACGATCGATAATAAAACTACAGGAATAGTTAGATAAATGTTGATTTTCATTGGGATAATATATACAATAAACAGTTCTTCACGTTCTTGAGAGACACAAAATGTCAGGATATAGTTGATTTGAATTGATTAGGAGTGACGACTTGGTTTAAATGTGAAATATGTAGTAAATCGGGACAAAAAAGACACAAAAATTGTTTGTCAAGAAATATGGACAACAATCATCAAAAATAAGAGAAATTAATTACTCATACAATTAATGAATTCCAATTCATTATTGATTTCTTTTTTTTTTAATTTTATAATTTAATTCCATAGCGAACTACTATATCGCTATGGTATATTTTTAATTTTAAATTTTATATCTTTGACTACATAATGTAGTCAAAGATATTGCGGCTTATATTAAGAAAGAATTTATACACAACCCATCTGTAACCTGAAATACTAAAGAAATGAAAGAAACGAAGAGAAAAATTCCTTATTCAATTCTGTGAAGAATATTTGGAATGTTTGATGTTTTGTGTTTGAATGTTGTATATTGATTTGGAATTGTGTCTCTCCTGCCCAGATGACTGACTAATATTTTTATTCTTATTATCTGAAAATATTTAATGTTTTAATTTATTTTTCATTTAATATAATTGTAAAATTTTAAATGAGTTTATTAATTTTATTTACAATTTTTAAATAAATGCATTAAAATTTTATTTTTTAAATAATTAATAATCATTTTATTTGTTAACCAATAGAATTTGAAATAAGTATATTAATTATGTAAATCTCCATTTGCTCCAATAATAACATTAAAGTTATTAATTAATTAGAAGGATGCAATCGTACGAAAGCTTTGATAAAGATTGTCCTATTGGTGTTCTTAATAATTTATAAATTTGTCTATCCATTTTTAGAGGCGAACATCAACCGCACATCAACCGTCGATTTTTTTATCTATAATACGCAGTACTAGTCAAGTTTAAAAACTTATCATCTAAGGTGTCCCCGCGAATTGTGGCCAAAATATCGTTTTTGGATGCTCAATGTCGGTGTTACTAAAAGCTTGCCAAACTTTTTTTTCAATTTATGATTAAAGAAATTAATCATCTAATATTAGTAGTATTTTGTTGATAAAAAATTTTTGTTACTAGGTAAAGTAATATAGTTAACCCGTGACTATATATGTTTAACATTTTTAGCGTTTCACTTGGGATTCTCTTATGCTTCCATGTGTAAATGAGCCCCAGTTGAAAATATATTTATCCTGTAAGAAAATTAAAGAGAATCAACTTTCAAAATCACTTCGCATTACAATGATTTTTGACAGTACAGCAATCTGAAAAAAAGAATCTAAAGCGAACTGAGAGAATTTCGTGTAAGAAAAAAGTTAAATGTTTTTCAAAAGTTTGTTCATTACAATGGGCAAAAGTTCGAAGAGTGGTGATACATTTTTATGCGAGTCTGAAGATTTGGAACCCTCACCAAGTATAAGTAAGCTATACCTAAATTTTTAAAAATTTAAAAATTAAAAAAAGACTTATTATTGCAAAAAATATTTTTTGTACTCATTTGTCACAGAGTTTATACATATTTTTATTTTCATTTACAATGAAATATACCTTTTAAATTCTTTGTTGTAATTCTCTTTTAATTTATTAAATTTATAATTATTTTTGATTGATATAATTTTAAATTAATAACATTTTTATATCATTTCAAGAATGAATATTTTTAATTATTTATTTTACCATCTCAGAATAAATTGGACATAAATATATAATTTCTTGATGAACATTATTTTACCTAATAATTTCCGATTTCTTTCATTATTATGTTATATTTTGCCAACCTAAGAATATAATTGTTTACTTTATTGTGATCTAAGAAAGGAAAAGCTTTGCTTTTATGTTAGACGGAATAATATACATATATTTATTCTTTATTTCGAAAAAAATTGATATAAAATTTCTTGGTCACTGAATTGTTTTGATGAATATAAATGTTTTATGTGAATATAAATTATTTACAATTTATGCAATATTTGAAATATTTCACATGATATAAAAAACTATGTTTAGAAGACATTCTATAATAAAACTTCAGGAAATTATCTTGTAATAATATCCATAAAGTCTTTAAATGTATTCTCTTTTCCCCAGACCTCGCCCAACAGCATTCCATTTCTTCTATTGTCTTTCGGATTAAATGAAGGGTCTTAGTTTAGTCAATCAGGATCATCTTAAGAATTGGCTCCCCAACCTCTAAGAGACTCAACCTAATGATATCTGGTGAGATTAGAAGAAGTATTGAACAAATAAAGAAAGTAACTAATTAATTGATTTGTTATTATGTTTACTATTAGAATAAAATTATTTCATTTATTATATAATTGTAAGAATGATTATTTTTGCTGTTAATATTCTTTTAATTATTTGACAATAAATGATTGTAAAATAGTTGGAACTATTGTAAAAATCAAATCTTTACCAATACTGATCCGTCAAATGGCTTTGAATCAGATTAACAAAAGATTCAAGTCTGAAGTCTGGGTTGTGAGTAGCCTTTGGGATCTGCATTGAAAATAATTATTTGGAAGTTCTCTTTTAGAAAATTGAATTCAAGAAAATTTTTAGGTAACACCTTTATAAGAAGCAGACTTAACTATATATGAAGAGTAGGATGAAAGTTTTTGTTGGGATATCACTAATAATTATTGTGATATCTACGCAGCACTTGATCAGTTTACACAGGCCATTTCTTTATTGTGTAGTGATTATCATTATCAATCTACCCAGAAACATAAAAACAAGTCTAATCATATTCTTAAAATAATAGAAACGGAAAGAGGAAGATTTTGTGATCTTGATATTCTAATGTCACAGATAATAGTCGTCAAAATAGTATACATCTCGAATATCCCGGTGACGTATGTAAAGAAAACAGAAAGCAACCATGCTTTGACTTCTTTATTTTGAAAATAATAATTAAATACTTTTCAAATAAGATAAACAGAACATTAAATACACAGCAGTTCAAAAAAATCGCGCAAACATTTAAAAAATATAGAGCACATAAGTTATTTTATTATTTTAAATATATTGAAACATAGAGATTCAGATTCCGAAGTACTACAGAAAATTGGATTGTATTTTCAGAACCAACATCGTCAATTTGATAGATATAACATGACTTTCCTCCTATTTCATACACTTAGTTAAATTTGTTACTCTGTGTAATGTACAAGATCTATATGATATTTTATATAAAGAATATTTTTACTATAAATATAGAAAAATATAATGAAGTAAAACATTTTGTGAATTAAATTAAATAATTAAAGCAAAAAAATTAATTCAAATTAAATAAATAATTAAATAACTTCTTTTATTTCCTTAATATATATATATATATATATATATATATATATATTTCGAGAATATAATTTGATTAAAGCTTTTTTAATATAATTATTGGACATGTTTCGATGTTTACATACATCATCATCAGCAATTTTCAGATGTTTAGTAAATGAATATTGAATTGTTTGAATAATACAATTTTTACAATTTTTATAAATATAATTTACTTTAAAAGGTGACAAAGAAAATAAAGATTATTATTTATGAAATTGGGTAATATATTGGGTAATAATGGTAAAACATATTTTAATTAAAAATTTTAAGTATTGAAATAACCTTACTTTGCCCATTCTGAATGTAATTGATGGGTTGTAGTGTCTTATTAGTAGAGATTCACAAAACTGTCGTTCGTAATGTGAATCAAAACCCTTTTGTAAAACAGAAAACTCATCTTTTGAAATGGATGAGGTTCTATCCTTACAACATAACCAATGATCAAGAACCTTACTCGATCGACTCATTTGCGAGTGCTCGCTAATCCGGGTTTTGAAATGATGATTTGTCTCTCCGATGTGAGCCTCCCATCTCTTTCGAATGGTATTGAGCCACTAGGCTCTTTAGAGGGTCCACCCAAACTAAAGAGTGCTAGCTGCCCCCAAATAGGCCTCCTACGGGGACGGAGTGCTTAAATCTCCGAAATTTCTTAGGCTTCCCTGTTGCAAACGACCAATCATGAATTGTGGTACCATGATTGAGCATCCCTTTGGCTGTATTGGTGGACTTGGTACAGCCGCGAAAGGGACATTT
>MQRK01168794.1:3822-14247 GCA_001938485.1 Girardia tigrina
ATATATATATATATATATATATATATATATATATATATGTGTGTGTGTGTGTACAGATATGCAGAATATATTCAAAAAGGAGGTGCAAGTCATCATAAACTAAAAATTGTATGGGAATTTACTCTTGAAAAATTCAATGAAGCAATTCATGATAGAGACATTAGAAAATGGACAATAAAAAGACTAATGAAATTTTTTTGAAACATTTTCAAGCACAAAAAACAAAATTCATCTTTTGAAATTGTTGAGGTTCTACCTTTACAACACTTGTAGGGGTTAATGATGTACAAAGGGAATGATTTCAAAATATTGCCATCGTATCTTCAGAGGATGTTGTCGACTTATCTAACATATTTAATTCATAAAAATTATGTTTAAGTATATAGAAGTTATTAAGTTGTACAAATGTTATATTGTACTTTATTACAAAAGGAATATAAAGATACTTAAACAATTTATTAACATACGAAAAATAAGAGCTTAACTTTTTCTATTCTGACATTATTTTTCAAAAAAGTAATTAGTTTTTGTATAATTAATCTCGAAAAATGTTATTCTAAGCAATGTTTCTTTGCAAACAATTGTTACATTATGAGTTAATTATCACAAATTAGTTCAGTGTTCAAAATAAAAATGAGTAGATTATTCTTTTCCTATTTTTTCCACTTTTTAACTTAGAATAATTGTTTTTTTAGTAAATTTATGTCTTACAAACGCTTTAATTAATTAAGTTAACTTCCGTTTTTCGTTCACAACATTTAATGTCACAAACATTATATTAAAGCAAAAATAAAACAAACTAAATGAATTTATAATATTATTTTATTATTTTCAATCTTGTAAGTTGTATAATATAATATAATATAATAATATTTACCAATTTTTTATGTAACAAAGTATCGAATATTAAAGAGAGAGTTTAATAGTCTTAAAAAAGATTTATCGTTTCTGAGAAAAACAAATATAATTTTAATATTAATTTATAATCTTTAGATTTAGTTTTACAAAGAGTTAAGTAATATATTTTTTATTTATGTTTTTAAGTACAATTATGATAAAAGAGATAAGATGAAATACATGTAAGACTAAAAAGATAATATTTAAGCAAAATATCCTTTGGGGAAATAGACATAGATGGAAAAGATAAAGTCGTTCAGTGAAACTCTTTAAGTCAGTTGTAAAGTATAATATAATAAAACATTAATATTAAGAATATTAATATTTGTTCCTTGATTTCTTTCAACTAAGCCCATAGTGGACTGTATGGTTATCTCTTTTGGGAACATTCATATAATTTTAATATTTCAAGTAAAAAGGAATTAATAAGAAGTTTTAAAACATTTATTATTTAAATAAAATATTTTTAAAATAATTTGAAAAGTATTTTTTAAAAATAAATATGTTATGGTAATATCGTTTTTGATTACGCAAAACATAATGCATGTTTCAAGGTTTTCTTTCATTATCTTTATGAGGAATATTTAAAATTTGATATGTTAAAGTTTGTAAGTTGGGTTTAGTATTGGGATGTTATTGTTGGTGAATTTAAAATTACTACCTAAGATATTAAAATACTTTTCAAATATTAAATCGTATAAAATTTGAATATTAAAAATTTTAATGAAGTAAATAATTTTTAACTTATTGATTAAACAAATGTTTTTCTTTAAATAAAATCATTTTAAAATTAAATTAATTTTAAGATAAAATTATTACCGAAATTATAAAAGTAGAACTTTAAAAATAATATCTGAAAATCATTTAACTCTTTAAATGCATTATGATGTATATGTACATCAGTGTTTTCTTCCTTACATAATTTCTAAACAGTAATTCAAACTCAATATTTTTTACTTTTAGAAGGTGCTAAAAATATCTATCTTAGTTTTTGAACGCAAACTTTCATGATATGGCAGTTCACTTTTTTAACTGTCAAAATTTGACAGCTTGGAGCAACACTTTCAAATACATTTATTGTATTTAAAAAGAAAAAATCATGCACTTAAGGGTTAAAATGAAAATTTATTCGAATAATTGTTTATTAACAAGACATAAACACAAATTTATCAATAAAGCGAGATGTTAAATTATGAGAGCTTGGCTGAGAATTGTCCCAAAGACAATTCAAATTGTTATGGAAATAAATATGTGAAAATCATATTGGTGTTCTAAATAAAATTTAAAGAAATATTTAAAAAAATGTTTATCTTAAATAAATTATAATTTATTAAAAGTAAATATATATTTATTAATGTATATATATTTAATGTATTAATGTATATATATATATATATATATATGTAAATATTAATAAAGAAAGTCAATTGAGTTAGGTTTTTCGTCACTTTAGCTTTTAGGAAAAAACCTAATCCATTTTAAGACATGAGTATCTTTTCTTTGATGGATGTTGAAAAGTTTACGAGGTGAAGCACATATAGCTACATCTATTCAAATAAAGTTTACACGCAAATAATTTTTGAGCACAAATGTCAAACCTGATTTTATTTTGTAAAATACTAGTGACATAGCTCAGCATGGAATAGAATGTAGTATAGTAAAAGGCAACAGAAATCGAAAAATATTCACGGGATACTTTAGAAGACGTTTCTCTATCGTTATGCTTTGTGAGTAGGGAGAAAATGGGGATTCTGCACCAATCAATAATTTTCCAATAATCAAGGTTACTATGCCAGGGTGCCGTAACAATGGCAACAGACCACGGTAACCAATGGAATTGCTCGGTTACTATGGAAACACGTACAGTAACCAATGAAAACGCGTCTGTAACCATGGAAAAAGGCAGTTATGTATTATTGACCTCCCTCGTCCGTGAGGGAGGTCGTGTAGAAACTCCATAAAGTTTCGAGGGGTCTCCGTTACCATAGCAACAGTATGACTACCTTGGCAACGGTTGCAATCACGCTAGCAACGTTTCTGATTGGTCTCTGGTTCCTTAGCAACGGCTCCCATTTCCATAGCAACAGTTCCCTTTTCCATAGCAACGGCAACTAAGGGACCATTTACATTAGCAACGCAACAGTAAATCAAGGTGGTTTTAACCATGGTAACGGTGACCGTATCCATAGCAACCGTGACCCCTTCCCTAGAAACCGTAGAAAAAAAGTGCTAATCGATTGCTGTACAGTGTCCAAATGTACTAATCGATATTTTTAAAGTGCTAATCAATATTGCACATTATGCCGCACATTTTTAATGTGCTAGCACAGTGCTATTTAGGTTGCACATATAAAAAAGTGCAAAAATCAATACATAAAATTTTTTAAAAGTGCTAGGTTAAAAACTAAATATCATATGTTTGATGCAAATTTTGATTCTTTTAAACGGTGAATATTAGGATAAACATCTAAACTAAATGAATAAAAAAATCATGAGAAAAATCCTGGCTTGAGTATGTAGAAAATAATTGTCCATTAGGAATATGCATGTCCACATACAGAAGGGGTAGTAATGAGAGAATTGAATCAACTTAAGTAAGATCGAATATACCTTCTTTTCTGTCCTCCTTTTGACTAAAAAGTATAAAAAAAACTTTGTAAAATATTTTGAAAAATTATTAAAATCAAATTATTCTGATAACATTTGTCTTTACAACATAATTGAATGCATTTTATTCAACCTAAGGGAAATAATGTAAAAAAACATAAATTAACAAGAATGTCTTTTATTTTCCCTTTTATTTCACAACCTTTTGAAAGTACCTTCTTTAACAAGAACCTTTATCAATAGTGTTTTACACTAAGATTCATATAAATCCATAATTATAAAAGTTATAATTTTCGTTATAATTTGAATCTATTTAAAGATATTTAATGGAAAACTTTTAATATTAGGCGTGGTCGCTTTCGAGAGTGATTTTAAACAAATAAAATAGCGTGAGTTAATGATAAAACAAAATTTTTTTTTGCAACAAGAACTGATGCTTTTTCTTTTGATTTTATTGATTGAAATAATCAATAAATTCGTTTGTTGAATTTTGCTTCTTTTCTCTTTTTACAGAAATTTGAGCCTAACTGAGTCACTCTTTTTCCAGAAATATTATATATTATTTTTTTCTATAATTGAGTTTAATAATTATTTACTTCTTAATAATAATAAAATTAAATCTATCTGTTGCTGATCATAAATACGGAAAAATATGTATAATATTCCAAAAAATAAGTGAATTTTTTTTCGTAAGAAATCGGTTGAACGATTTCTTTTTTCTTCTGAAAGAAAAAGATCATTTTTTTAATATTAATCACAGAAAATTTTAATTGTATTTTAACAGACAATTTGTGTCATTTTTGACATTATACGAGCTTTAATTTGGAAAATTTGTTTCTTTTAAAAAATCGAAAATTTTTGTCAATTGTCTTTTTATTTTTGTTAGAAAAAACAGTAAATTTACAACATCATTATTTTTATTAACAAAAAAAATTAATGCTATGTATAATTATTTTTTTATTAAAAAAGCTAAGTATTTTATTCAATAAATTCTAAGTAAATAAGTATTTTCACGAAATAAAAAAAATAAATACTCAGCAAAAATAATATAAAAGACTGAGTAAAAAATAAAAATGATAAATAAAAAATGCATAATTCTAAGTACAAAATAAAAAATTTGCAATAAAAAGATACAAAGTTAAAGAATCAAAAAACAAATATTATTTTTTATACATTATTGAACAATTAAAGCCTTTTTAGTCTTGGTTGGTCTTCCATTTTTTTTAATTTACTAAGTGATTAATTATAATTAATCAATACTGTTAGATTTGTTTTGACTAAATTTTTACAACCCTTAGTCATTGAACGATTTAGTTAAACAATAAGATTTTATTTTATCCATCATTGATGGCCTTCGTAAGGATTGCTAGTTACACAATACGTCTGTTCAACAGTCATTGAGTAACGTCAAAAGAGAAAATACCCTGAGTTATCTATGAGATTTGGCAACATTGTAAAACGATATGAGTCGACTCATCAACTGTTGTACATTCAACCATTAGCTTACATGTCCTTTTGATTAGAAACAATAACTTCATGAACATTTTTCATATCATATTTTTAAAGAACATTGAATTTATTAGCTCACATGAACTTTAATGGTATGATTTAACTATTATTAAGGTATTTAAATAAACGTTTTAATTGTCAAACTTATTGTGATGTTTATAGGAAGTCAATAATTTGAATTTAAATTAAATGTTTTATTCGATTTGATAATTCTAATAGTTACAAGTTCAGACATAAATGAGCTATCGATTAATTGGCAGATGTGCGTCAATGCCGCAGGAGCATACTCTGAATAATTGTAATGGCTCTTATAAAAAATATAATAAATCAATTTTTCAATCAAATCTATGCATTTCATAAGTAACGACCTAATATAATTTAAAAACGATTTTGTATTTTAAAACAAAGAATAATTAAATTATAAAATAATGATTATTAATATAAATATAACTACTTTCACAGTGAAATTAAATTTATTTTTTTAGATAAAATAAATTAAAATTTCCATTTTCTATTTACATTATGATAACTTCCTTTTACATAAAGTAGTCAAATGATTATTACTATATTCGAGATGAAAGATCAAATTCAACTTTTCCGCTTTTAAAATATTAATCAAAACTGAATATTATTTTTGTTTTTTGATTTAATATTTAGTTTTACATTTATTTTAAAAATAATTCGAAAAATTAGATAATAATAATAATCAAAAATTTTTTAAAATAATTGATTATTAATTAAAAATGTTAATAGAAGTAAATATGTTTTTAGTATTTATGTTTACTACTTATAAAAATATTAATTTTTGTAAATATTATAGTTATAAAATGTGCAATATTATTATTTTATAATTCTGTAGTTCTAAAATCATTGAAACATTGAAAGGTTTGTAAATGTTAAAATTATTGTTGTTAATGTTAAACTACACCATTTGATAATGTATTTTAAAGAATAGCAATTTCATAAAATAAATCTCTTTAAAAGCTTAGTATATTATTTATTATTTTATGAATTTCTTATGTATTTTCATATGAAGAGGACTAACCTATTTTCTTAAAGACATCCTCCGAGACAAAAATGTAAAAATTTAAGTAAGTTTGTTTTTTTGCAAATCATTCTAATGACAAAGTTGTGAATCTTTCATGGATGTAATATTTGTTACAAAAATCATGCATTTAGTTATCATATGATTTTTTCATTAAAGGTTTCTTCTATGTAATCTGCACTTTTTATGATTAACAATACATATTTTAATGGGTTAAATGAAACGGTATTTTGTCTGTTCATAAATATGTTCATTCTCGATTCATTCAGACGTAGAAACAGAATTTTATTGATCTTATGGCTTTGTAATCTATTATCATGTTTAGTTAAGTTTTCTTCAACTGGCTCATAAGGTGTATTAGTTAGGTCTAGTTAAATAATAAATGGATGACTACTAATGATCATGTAATACGATTATCTGTAATTAAGCCATTATAAACCTTTGGATCACTGTTAGGGACATCGCATGGTATCTTGAACTATCAGAGGTTACATTAAGTCTAAAATAAGAAGACAACTAAAACCTTTAAACATTCAACATATAGACCTTCGTAGAGACTGCTTCTCATAAAATCAAAGAAAAAAAACTTGAATTTGTCCAACAGGATCTTGTTTGGTTGGTAGAAGATTGGTAGTAGATAATATGATCTGATAAATATTTCATTGCACAGTTTGGTGAACTTCATTGTTACGTTATACAACTTTCTGAACATTGCTTCAATGAATCTTATAAGAAAACCAACAGCGAAACATACGGCGTAAGTTATTATTTTGGGTTTGAATATGGTTCTTTGATTTTTTTTGGGAACAATATTTAAATGAACTCCAAAATATACACTAATATGTGAGTTGCATAGCTACAAGGCGTTATTACACATTTATGAATGACTTCCTTATTTATTTAGTTTATTTATTTAATTATTATTTACAATACTTTAATTTAATTAAATGATTTTGTTTACTTATTTAATATTTTATTCTACTTTATTTAATTAATATGTAAACTTATTTATTTATTCAATTTATTTACATTATTTTTCCAAACTGGTAAAATGTTCGTCAAACATGTAATTTTCCGCTCCAGGGATTACTTTGCTCTTCTGTCATACCTTCTTACTCACATAGGAAAATTATTTCTTCTTAGTTTTTTTTTACGTTTTAAATGCATTTCTATCATTAGTAATACCTACCATAAAACTCTATCTTTACAGCGAACATTTTGTATTCTGAAGATTGGAATATAAGTCATCGTAAACCAAAAAATCTTCAGAAAACTTAAACTTTTATAATCCATAATGATTATAAGTTTGAATTTTAAATTAAAATATAATTAAATATTTGATTTCCAATTTAAATGTTTGTACATACAATTAAACGTTGTGAAATTGTGATGTAAATATGCTTTTCTAAATATTGTTATCCTAGAAGTTAGCAACGAAAAATAAATAAAATTATATTTAAAAATTATATGAATAAACTTAGTCATTTTTTAATTGTTTTATTCAATCTCATAACCTTTTTTCCTATGAAATCTTATAGGGTTTGAAAGCCGAATTCAAGACTGACACTTCTTGATGTGGTCGTCTTCGAACGTTAATAAATCATATATAATTATTTTTTTGCAACTTAAAATTAACTTTTTTTAATTATGTAAGTTGATTTTTAAAAGTTTCTCATTGATTTAGGAGACAGAATTAATTAGAAAGAATAAAAAGAGAATTGAGGAGAACTCGACGAGTCAATATTAAACTGTAGAATTATATATTTTAATAACGAATTGATTAACGAAACAAAAACATAATTAAAGATTAAATAAAAACGTAGACGTTATTGAAAATAAACTTTATATTATTAAAAACTATTATAAAATAAATTAAAGAAAGATTTGTTAATAATCTGTTTTGTTTTAGTTTCTTTTTATTGATATTTTTGATTAATTAGATTTTTGAAAAATTATTTAAGCTTAAAAATATTTTTTATATCACAATTGTAAGATTTACCATATTATGGTTATAAAGATACTATATAGATGAATGTGCCTAGGGGTTTATATTAAAATGAACAAAATAATAAATTATAAAAATATGTATTTAACGAATATTATAAAGAACAAAATGGAAAATTCTTTTTAAAATAGTGAGAAGATAATAAAATAAGATGAGGTAGTTCAGAAAACGTTCAAGAAGGAAAAATATTTTAATAAATATTCCTACGGTTTTTCTAATTATAATTTAATCAAATAAATACTAAGATATTATTCGAGAGGATATTTTATAGTTGGCAGGGTCAAAATTTATTCAGATACAGTTTCAAAAAGGAAGAATATTTAATCTTTTAAACATTTTTTTCGGAATTTTCACCCCTTAAAGGTATTTGATATTTGATTTTATGATCAATTATGGGCTAATAATTTAATTTTCATAAGGCTAATATTTTCTTTTTGATAGTAATCGCAGAATCGATTGTTCATATTTCAAAATAAATCTTAAATATCTTTTTCAATACATTAAAAATTGTTGTTCTTTCTTTCTTTCTTTTTGACCTTAGCCATTGAACCGTTGGTTCACTCAATTATGCACAAGTCTTCTTCAAATCTCTTTATTTGTAGCCTCCTTTCTCAGAATTCCATGTTCAATCCACTCCATTCTTTTACATCGTCCGTTCATTGTCTCTTTAGTCTTTCTCTTGGTCTTTCTCCTTAAACTCTATGCTATTGCTTGTTTTCTTATCTGATGTCCATAGAATTTCAGCTTCCTTCTCTTGATAGTTTGACTCTGTTGTGATCGAATCTGATTTTTATTGGTTTTGGCACTTTTTCCGACAAAATGATGGGTAAGTTTAGTTAGGCGATTTGCATTAGGCGTCGTTGTACAATGAGCGATCAACCTAGAACTTACAAGGACTAGAGGAATCCAACTGCCTAATTAAAACAAAGCATTGGCTAGTAAACGGCTTTTACACAATGTGATTTCTTTCCAGTGTCATAAATGTCAATGTAAAAAACTTCAATTAAACGTTGGTAAATGGCGGGAGTAACTATGTCTATGTAACTATGAGGGAGTAACTATGAGCAAAATTCAATACGCTCGAAGTTGCCTCAATTTCTCAGTTCATAACTTTAATTAAACCCGATTGCTAATTCTCTATTCGTCGCCTTGCCGTCAAGGTACACAAGCAGAAATTTCTTGAGCAGGGGGGGACCGATCACAGGCACTATCTTAAATCTCAGTACAGACGAATTCCTCGAATCTCTCTGGCCTCGAAGGACCCTTTAAGGACGTCCCATCGGAGACTGTTCTCGCTCTTCTAACTCGCATTCGACGACTTGCGACGCGTCCGATCGCTGCTTTCATTAGCCGCAAGCGGATCGTCCGTATACCTGATCGCGGTTCTTTCGTCGACTTCCATTCGTCGAAGCAACCCGGCACTGCTTGTACATCTCCAGTGCGACATGCACGAATACGGTGGATTCGGTTTTTTACCTAGTATTTCTGTTACTCTCCTCCAGACAACGTCATTTGTCCTCTTTTCTTTCAACATGGCCTTCAACATCCTACTGTAGCACGTCGTTTTAAACGCTTTAAGCCTATCCATGCTCTTGCGATTTATATCCAACTATCGCGTCCATAAAAGAGTGTTTCCCAGACCATAAACTTTGTCATCTTTTTTCTGCTCTTGAGATGGATTTCTTTGAGGCTTATACTGTGCTAAGCTTAATCATTGCGCTTATTGCAATAACAATTCGGCTTCTGATTTCTTCTTCAGTTCCCCCATTCTCTATGAAAGTAGAGACTATGTATTTGAAAGTCTTAACTTATTCCAGCTTCTCCCCATCAATGTCAATCTTCAATTTAAACTCGTTGTTATGGTTTCCTGAAACCATTATTTTGGTTTTTTTGTCTGTTGATTTCCATTCCAAATTTCTTTGACTCTTTTTGAAATTTATTCGTAAGTTTTTATATCTCTACCTCATTTTTACCGATTATGTTTATGTCTTTAGCAAATCGTTGGTTGGTTATTCTTGTTCCTTGTTGTTAGTTACAATATCATTTTGACAAGTTACATACTGTATAACGCATTTGATAGGTAAACTTTGGCCATGTAAAATATTGTAGAGACAATTATGTAGCAAAAGAGACTATTAATTTTAAATAAATAAATAAATAAATATATATATTCATTCAATTATAAAATACAAACGATTAAGTTCGTAAAACTATTAATGTTTCGGACTTAAAGGCAGCAGGATTATGTGATTATAAATAAAAATATTAAAAATATTAAATAATCCCAAATTCAGACACCTTTTGTATTATATACATATATATATATATATATATATATATATATATATATATATATATATAT
>MQRK01168796.1:5108-20735 GCA_001938485.1 Girardia tigrina
TACACCTACTATTTGATTCCACCTACTATTTTAATAGTAGGTGGAAAATTTTTTGAAAACTTCATTACACCTACTATTTCATGTCCACCTACTATTTGATGTTATCCGTTAATTAAGATAAATAAGATACGCATATTTTAAAAATTTAAGGTTTTCTGTTGTTTAAACAAAGAATTCTGAGATTATTTGTATATTAGAGATCAGCTAAATGATTAATAAAATAGGAAAAGAAGTGGAAATATTTGTTTGAATTTTGTGTTTAACGAATTCACTTCCTACTATTCTTATAAAAGCAATTTTTGTATCATTATGACAACGGAAATAGACGTTACTAATAATTTTTACTACTGGTAATATAAAACGATTATTTTTCTTGTCAATTTTGTTTTCAAGAAGAAAGTGCAATTACGACTGAAGAATGATTTATCAATGTAATATGACTAGTGATTATAGAAGTCAATTATGTCCGCCACAATTTACTGTAATGAATCAAATATTTAATTGATTGCAATACTGGTTGATTAGAATATATCATTAAATTGCAGAATTCCTGCTGAAATAATCGTATTCATAATAAGAATATAATGGTAATCATAAAGTACATATACTTCATTGGCCTTGATTTATAGCATTCCTTGTTCTGTTTGTATTCTCAAATGGGCATTATTTATTTTCATTTGTTGTTGATCATTAAAATATTCCAGGTAAATTAGAAAAAAAACAAAATTTTATCGATTAATTTTTTTTAATAAATTAAAAGAATGGTTTTAAATAGTCATTAAATAATGTTATAATAAAAGAAAAACTTTATTTATTTGTGGACCAATACTTTACGGGAAATGTTTCTTAATTTGAACAGATTCTTGACCATTCGGAGAATTTGGAATAAAATTATATAGGAATATATTCATAAATATAATAAATTTAAAAATTTGATATATATATATAGGGAGAGAGATAATATGTAAATTAAAAAATTATTTATTATTTAAAAAAAAGAAAAAAAATTTTTTCTGTGATCTGGGATTTTCCATGATATTTGATTGACTATTTCCTGGCTTTGCAACCGGATTGAATTACGTTTTAATGTAAAGAAATATTGAAATATTAAATAAAAATTTTTAACCATTGTGTTTTTGTTCTTGCTGAAATAATCGAATTTTTACAAAACTATTGACCAACTTAAAAATCAATGTATGAATTGAAAAGTGTGTTGGAAATGTTGATTGCGATTGAGGACAAAATAAATAGTATTCGAACGTTGCCGGAACACTAATTCTGAAAACTGGCATCACTTTTCCTCTGCAAAGATTAATTGAACAAAATAACGAGAAATATCGATTGATGATTCCGGAATCATCTGTGGGTTCATCAGCTGTCTCTCAAGAACAATTTGTCTTGCAATGATACAATCAAATACGGTCACTTCTGATACACATTTTCTAATGCCGCTCTATCGAAAAAGCAGAGGTGACCGTTAGAACCCTTGTAGTTAATTAGTGAGAAGATCAGTCGACTCAATGATATATATATTTTTTGTTTAATTCCAATTAGAATTGTAAAAAGTTTTCAGGAACATTCTGTAAATGTTTTTCTAGAAGCGTAAAAATCATTTTCAACATGATGTATCAGTTAGACTATTATCAATAAACTTCTACAAGCACTTAATTTGCTTCAGTTGCAATTTACTTCCAGTGTAATTAATAAATTAAAACCTCGTTAAAACTAAAACTCGTTACATGAACTAAAGAAACATTTAACGTCAGCACTATTTTCAAGTACTTATAAAAGAAAAGTAGATTTAGATTTCAGATATGGAAGTCAAGCGTTATCTAATTACTAAAAACGATATGATGCCTGGTCGATTTGGACTTTTGTGTGAACCTCTTTTGTCTTTATGTATTTATATTTCCATAATATTCACACATGAAATTTAAAATATTTACAGAAAAGAACCAGAAAAATGTTTAACACAATTACTGAATTTCATTTTTGATACTTTATAATAACTAAGTCAGTATAACGTGTGGAATAACGAATCAGTGTCGATTTTGCGTTTCAAGTAAACAAAAATGTCAAAAACTGTATTAAAGATAAACTTCCAAGATAAAGAATAAGAATTTGGTACACTAAATTTCCCTTTTAAGAGTGAAGTTTTATTTGATGATGACCATGTATCTAATGAAAGAAAATAAAGTAGATAAGATAAATGAAAGACAGCTTGGATTCATAGTCTATCTGAAAACCAATGTTATGTAACAGAGTCATTTTAGAGATGAACAACTGCTGAGGAGCAAAGTTTCAGTCATAAGTTATTCTTTAGCATATTAAAATATCCTATTTTCAGTTAAAATGGAAAAAAACGCACTGCATTATCTCGATTGGTGAATCTTATTTCTACAAGTACATCCTCAAACTGAAATCAAAAAGCATGGAATTAGAAACAAAATAAAAACCATGGCTAAATAATGTTGGAGAAACCTATAAGAATTAAGGCGTTGTTTAGCCCTCTGTGATTTATATTTACTCTCCAAATGCAAAAGAGTCATGCGGAGCCGCCTTTAGATGATGTTGAGACGATAAAATATTAGACGACATGACAGCCGAAGAGCTTGTTAACTTTTGTTAACTTTCATGGACAATTCAAACAATGAAAACGGAGTTGGAAAAGTGCAATGATACAAAGGGAGAATATTTTGAAGGGAATAAGATTGATGCACAATAAATTTTGGAAAATAAACTTTTTGACTTTAGTTTTTGTATTTATTGGACAAACTACGTACATCATTTCCCATGATCCGTGAAAAACTAAACTCGGGTAATAACTTATGGAACATATTATGAAATATATTTTCAAAACATTTTTGTATATTTTGAAACAAAATTCATATTACCGTATCGAATTATCTTATATTTCTAGTTTCTCTACGGTCTGGTAATTCATAAAAACTTAAGTATAATTGAAATAATTTGTAATGTCATTAAATGATTAATGTAAGATTATTTTACGGTATTGTATGGGTATAATTTTTATATTGAAATGATTATAATAACATCGGATGATATCAGAGATATTTTTAAAATAAAATTAAAAAAAACAAAAAAATAATTAATTAATCTCACTATTTTGTGCTTTTTAAAAACAGAAGAAGTGCTTTTAAAAATTTTATAGTTCAATAAATAAACATGCTTAAAGGCATCAACACCCTTTAGAGATATATATGAAATTATACATGGAAATGTCCTGGCATAGGAAACGTAAAAATTCTCTTCAAATACTTTCTCCAGAAGAACTTGAGTTTCTTTGAGAAAATTTTAAAATATATATTTATCGAATATTAATTTTCATATAAGAAATATTTAAAATTCATTTTAATTGTGATTCTCATGTTATATTTTACTTCATACAATACGTTTATGTTGTATATTAATGATTTCTGAATTAAAATATAAATTATAACTACATAAAAGCTACAAAAATATTAAAAAAATATTTTTTTAGTTTAATGAAGTAAATCAACTATTTCTAAAAAATTATTTAGAGGGCATTGTATCGTTCAACATGATTCACAAAATGAATTAGTTTTTGCAGAGTTAAAACATTTTTTGCTTCCAAAGCGATTTCCTTCAGAACTTGCATTCTATATTCAGTAATAGTTAGACCCCCGTCTCTTCTTGCTGACTACTGGTTGCTGCACCGTCGAATGTCTACTTGAAAGAAATCCAAGCCGCTTCCATAAACTTGATGTATAATTTGAATCAAACTGTTTTATTTTAATGAGCAATTAAAAAAAATTTAATTAATTATTATTTGCTTATTATTTTCCAAAAAATTACATTTTTTGATTAATCAAAGTCTTTACTGAAGTTACTTTTTATATTTTAACGATCATATTATGAGTAAATCTATTAATAAAAAAATAACTACTTCAATTAATGTTTTCTTTAAATTGTAACGTGACACAAGCAAATGGATCATATATTTGAAATAAACGTGCTTGAATTATCCAGAAAAACACACTCACTAAAGAAAGTAAACAATTTCTTTACATGTCAGTGTTATTATTCCACAGTATCATTTAATGTGTTAAAGCTGGAACGACTGTTAGTTTCTTTTATTTCATCTTGATAAACTATGATAAGAAAACGAGATACCATAATATTTGATGGTCGTCATATAAATACAAAGATACGTAGATTTAGGTAATTTACTTATATAAGGTCTCCACAGTTGAAACTCATAATTCGGACAAGTACTATAAAAAATTTGACCGACTGAAGGAATTATTTATCCGGAAGCGGTCATCTCTGATCAAACGGATAGGAATTGTAATCCATTAGGACAAGACCAAGTAAAACTGCCTTATAATCCGGAACTGGCACCACGTAATAACCACATGTTCCTGATTTCGATAGTAAAAATTCACCTCAAAAGAAACTTGTAAAAATCGATTGTTCTAGTGCTTATGTCAATATGGACAAGGACTTCTAAGAGAAGTGTAATGGAATTATATTCAAAATGACAACAAGTTATCGTACAAAACTGTTTAAATTTTACTTAGATTGGATAATTCTAATTGTTATAAATGAACAGGTCAATGTCATGTCAAAATAATTGGGTATTTTTAGATTTTTTAAAAATATAAAGCCAAATACCGAGGTAGTCTGATTGTCTGGCAAATTAGCTCGTAATACATATTTCGTGGTCGATGCAGAGACATTGACCGGATTCGTGTGACTCGGGACAGGGACCGGATTGACGGGTACCGCGCTCATGGTCGACTGCGGCTCGTGGATGATCGCATGCCGCTCGGCGTGCTGCATCCGGATGTGATCGAGCTGACTCTTGATGTCCTCCATCTCTGTCCCGTACTTCTCGATGATCAACTGGAACGCACTGACGTCATTCGACAGCTGGTCGTATTCCTATTTCATCGGTCATTAAAATCAGCACACATATCGACCGATAAACACAAACTCGAGTAATCAAACCCGAATTGTCTTCTTTATTCGATATACATTCCAATAAATGAATAATTTTCGTTTGTAACACTTTGTTGACCAATTCAAACTCCCTAACCTAAAGAAAAATTGTTTAAAATACAACCTTTTCGAAACTTCGATTTAATAACCTTTTTCTGAATCAGATCATATCTCTCTTGAAGAATTTGTGTATTCATTCGCAGTCCATTTATTCAAAAATTATTGGGAGTTTGCTGTTTATGATAGATGTTGTTACTCTAGTAAAACAAAAATCAATTGGATTTATTTTCTATAAGAAATAAATACAATGTGTAATAAATGATTTTCAATGACCTTTTTCATTAATTAATTATACTATAGATAAAATCTGTTTACTGGTAGAAAACTTTTGTAATTTTTAAATGATTCTATAATGAATTAATTTTAAATTAATATGTTTAATTTAAGTTTTAAATCCTATAAAAACTAATTAATGTGTAAAGAAAAAAAACAATTGTTTTGAAGAGTTGCCCAAATTGTTAAGCTCAGTAATAAAGGTGGAAAAATAGTAGGTTTATTGAAACGTGGAAGAAATTAGAATATTGTCATATTCACATTAATTATAATATTTATCTCTTTTAATGCATTTAGAAAATAATTATCAATATATAAGTGAAATTTTTTATCCTTTATAAAAATATGTTAAATTAATTTGTGAAAGAGTTCCTCAACAAATTATCAAGATACATAACATGTAATATAGCGTTTTCAGCGTCTCTTAATCTATTAAATTATTGTACTTGATTGTTATCATTTTACCTTAAAGTTTTCTTTTACTAAATCTTTTTCATTAATGTTGAAATGACATATTTATTACAGTTTTTAAATTTTTAAGTGACAAACTTATAAAAAGTGACTTAAAAATCTTTTCAAAATTTGCATTTACTTAACCTGAAAAAAAGTGTATAAAATTGAAGTCAAAGATAACACTACTGATAATTATGGTCATATCTTTTTAAATTTGAAAATTAAGCTTTTAAAAATTTCAACGCTTTTTTTAAAAAATTAAGTTTGAAATATGAAACTGATAAAAAATTACAATTTTAACTTGAGTCACAAATTAAAACCACTTAATTTTTTTATTAAATAGTGTTAATTTGTAAAATTGTAAATAGGTGTTTGTTAACACAATTGTCGGGGGCTTAGTTAATTAAAATTATTTTTAGTTTAATAAATTTAATTAAAGAATCTGCATTTGTTTGTATAATTGGATGAGTTATCAATAAGAAAAGACAACAAAATTGATAAGTTAACAAAATTTTAAAAATCGTTTAAAGGTTTTGCTTAAAGTTTTCGCTCTCTCAATGGAACAGCCTTGTGAAAACGTTCTATTTTGAACGAAACATGCCTAGAATGTATTAAATGATTATTGTATTGATATCTTTACTTGTTTTCTTTTGTTTTGAAAACTATTTTTAAATTAAATTTCAATTTAAACTTTTTATAATGTAAATAAATCAATAATTACTACTGCGCAAAGTTTTATAATGGAACGTTTGTAGAATACAATATCCACAAAGTTTTATATAATTTAGAATAACCAAAAGAAAGATTTATTCATCATTTCACCTTTTAAAATCGTATAGTATTTGATTTGTTCATTGATATCATTTCTCTATCTCTCTTAAATTAACCACAAATTTCTTTTTCATCAGAAAACAATGAAATTCAATCAAATCCAAGTTTCACAATTCTGACCACAACAAATTGGGTACTTAATGTAATTATGGAAAACAAAATT
Source organism: Girardia tigrina (assembly GCA_001938485.1). NCBI lineage: Eukaryota > Metazoa > Platyhelminthes > Tricladida > Dugesiidae > Girardia > Girardia tigrina. Next base: position 11,872 of record MQRK01168796.1, read on the forward strand.
CATCCATTAAAAATGTGCAGTGTGCCCATTAGAAAACCAAAGAATTTTATGAATCCAAAGTGTATTTAATAAAACAATTGATAAAGGCAAACAATTATATATACATAAATAAGCTTGCTGTTCAGATGTGTTAAAAATGTGCTCCTCATTGTTGCAACACTTTCGAAGCTGGGGCCTTGAGAATTACTTCCATGTCGATGTTCTGTTATGAGAGTAGTAAAAGACTTTTAAGTTCATCAACCGTAATAATAATCAGATATTATTATCAGATATTATTATATGGCGACGTACTGCTTGCAAATGTTGAAGAAAAATTCCCCAGATGCTAGAGTCTATAACATTTAGGTCCTGATTTTTCGATGGCGACTCAGAAGACCTAATGAACGGAGATGCATTTTTTTCTTACCAGTTAACTGTAGCCGTAGCTGTAATACGTTTTGTTCCGTCTTGTTGCCAAATCCAGTCTTCAGCTCTGATTACATCACTGATATTCCTAAAAATCAAGGATCACATCTCATCACGATATACAGTTTGGTTGATGGTTTTCTTCTTTTGTTTTGAAGGAATCACATTGTTTTGACTTTCAGCGAATCCCTCAATGAATCGTAACTCAGTTTTCCCATGCAATGGTACACAGGTTTAGGCCATTATTGAGAGTTGTATTTTATCAACTTCCATCACAAGCTTATGTTCAGGTATCTCTGTTTTGTGAAATATGTCTTCTTTGAAGGAATTATCACGGCTTTTGAGGTATATTTCATTTCAAGATATTCCACAATCTCTTCTTTTTTGTGAGTACCATAGGAACCAAAAGAACAACTGATGGTGACTTTTTAAAGTACGGCCCTCGTCTGCAGAAAACTGTATCCATACAAAATTTGAGTAAAGGGATGTGCATGGTGCCACTTTTTCTAGCTGCAATAACTGCTTTTCCATTTGGAACCTTTACCTATGGTACTTTCTTCAAACTTCGGAAAATTATCATAGGAGGTAGCATCCGCCCATCACAACAGATTGTCAAGCAAACTGTGTAACAATTTTTTTCGATGGACAGTATCTGCTCCTTCAACATTTTTATTACCCACAAAGTCTTATGTGCAGTCGCGTACCATATCGATATAACAAGGTGTTTCATCCATGTTAAATAGCTTATCATAAGTATTGCCAGCTGTAGCAACACAAATTTCCAAAAGATACTATTGAACTTGCTCCTGGATTTCTTTTTTGCTGCGTTTATCAAATTGTCCAGGATGTGTTATATTTCTTGATGTAATGTTCTGGCGTTTTGTCCATGCAAATAAGTACTTGTTACTTACTTTAAACTCTGATGGTAGGACAATTCCAAATTCTTGGGATTTGATGTATTTCCTCAAGGTGGTGTAGGTAACAGACCTGCGGTTTTCTCTTTATGTCTTGAAAGAGTCATAAAGTTTTTTATAAATTTCAGGATAAAATTGTTTTCTTCTTGAACCCTTTAACTATCTGAAATTACGTTTCTGATCCATTTTTAGGAGCTCTCCCTCCTGTTTTTCCCATAAAAGCAGAAATTTTCTTGAAACTCTAGTCTTCTCAAAGATAATTTCTTACTTTCGCTACCTTTTAGCATGGACACTGTTAGGAATTAAAAATGCTAGGAAAATTTTTGAAAGAAGGTTAAATTAAATATGTACAAATTAAAATTTTTATATAATTAAATATGTAACATTTGAAAAAATAAATTACTAGAATTAAAAAGATCTAATTAAATTGCTAATAATAAAATTTTTTAGAGTTTTTAATATAATTTAAAAAGTAAAATTAAAAAAATAAAAAAAATTTAATATAATTTATAAAGTAAAATATTTTAAAATGTTATCATAATTTACAATTGATTTATAAAAGGAATGAAAAAAATAAATATGAATATTTATAAGTATTTTTATTTATATCGGTTTAAGATTTATGAAACAAAATTTTCTCAAAAAAATAATAAGTTTGTTTAAATATTAGATTTAAACATTTTTTGTGTGATATAATAAAAGTTTTGATGTCAGAAATATCTCATAGTAATAATTCCGACGATGTTTCAAGAACCTCTAATAGACATAAATGTCAGTTTCTCATGAATAGTATATGATTTTCTTTTCTTCATTTGATCCTCCACCCTGTCTTACTCAGTTTCATATAAAAACAATTAATTACTAATCGCTTACTAAAATTAATAATAAAGTAGTTAAGATATTAGAATCCATTAAAGTGGTCAATTAATTCAAGTTTATTAATAAATAATATATCGATAAAACAAATGTCGATAATGTAATTAATATTTACATAACTAAAAGTGTTTCAAAATTTGTCAATGTTTGTGAACAAAAATCTAATCTACGGAAACAGAAATTAAATTCTACGAAATAAATAATATATTAGATTCACGTGTAGCAAGTGTAAAAAGTGCTAAAAACAGCTAAAAATCCGTAACAGTAGAATTGATTAAACAATAATTGGTCAAAAAATAATTGTTGTGGTTATCATTTTCCCATAAATTTCGGGCTTTAGGTTGAAACCACTACAATTATTTTTTGACTAATCTTTTTGATCAATTCATATGGAAGCAAAAAATCAGTTTTTTGTCCCCAAAAATAGGAGCATGCGCCTTTTTTGGGAACAAAAACTTAAAATAAGCGCAGGTGATCTTATTTTCGGAAAATCCCGGTATATATATAAAGACACCCCCTACAACAGAAATACACCAGAAAGAATATTTAAACAATGTTTCGATTTAAATAACTTTTATTTATATTTATTTAGAGTTGATCATTATTTTCTATTATGTCTATTTGTATAAATTATTCTCATTTCTGCTGTCATTCAGGATTTTCAGTGCTATTTTGAATGACAATATCATCCTCAAAATGAACAAAAATCGAAAAAGATTAACAATGAAGCGTTCATTTAATTCGACAAAACAATAAACAGATTACTGAAAAGATGTATATTTCTGATAATTCCAAGTGCAGTGAATTCAAATGAAATAGAAAAGTAAATAGACATCATCAAAGAAAAGATTAAGTATAATAAATCTTTTGTCTAGTACTTGAAATAGTTTTTAATAGAAAAATATATATTTATATTTGCCAGTAAAAAAACATTGTGCATATCTAGACTATATGGGATTCAGTATCAAAGAGCCTCTATCTTTGACAAAACGAATTACAATACTGTTAATTAACTCCATTCCCCATGAGCACAGTTTACTTCGAGTAGTTTTCAGACTCCGTTAATCTGCAATAAATAAAATTGTAATTAACATTTTGTTCGACATCTCTCTTCAATCTCATAAGAATTATTCTCTTTATACAATAATTAAATGTCCAAAAATTATTTGAAATTGAAAAAATATAAATATTACACAAAAATTAAAATAAAAGTTATAAATATTTATCATTAATAAATCAGATATATAAAATTTGTATATTGATATCATATTAGACAAATTATTTTTGTCACGGATTTAATCTTCTATTAAAATAATTTCCATTATACGATTTCCTATTTCTCGTTTTAAAAGTCTTTATTCTATGGCAAATAATTTGAGTAATATCCGGTTTTATCAAACATTGCTTGATGTAAGTAATTATTCGCCCAGCTGAAATGGATTGATGAAGACCCCTCTTTTATTACTCAAATAATGAGTTTCTATTTATCTTCATTTCAGAAAAGAAACATAACTGAAATTTTAAATAAGTTATTTTTGATATTTTGCAGTAACCTGACTGTTTCCAAGCTAAGAATGATTTTTGTGAGGAATATTTCAAATTATTTGAATGTATTGAGACTGTATGTTGATTTAAGTATGTTGATCTTAGAATGGTGATTCTCCCACCCAGATGGAAATTAGTATTTTTTATTAAATTTAAAGTAATTGACTATTCGAACATAATTAATATAATCATTTGATAAGTTTATATTGTTTAATTTAACAATTAAAATTAATTCTAATATTTTTAATAAAATTTAAATTAAATGCATTTTTAATAATTTTATAACATTTTTATTATTTTGGGTTTTATTAAGAAATGGCTTAAATTATTATTTTTAATTAATATTTTTTAGAAGTTAAATATTTTAAAAAATGACTTAGAAAAATTGTTCGAATAATTATGATTGAAAATGGAAATAAGAAAACTAATTAGAACGATGTCAAACGATGAAAGACCTTCCGAGAGTTGTGATAACTCTAAAAGTGACTGTAATAAAAATTCAAATGAGAGTTGTCTCAATGTTCTTAATAATCTTCTTTTCAGAAAAATTGATATCAACCTTTCATTTGGTATAGAGGTGTATGGAAACCTTGGTTGCATTTGGTCGTATCGTATCGAAACGCATCGGGAACAGTATTAACGGAAAATTACTTGAAAAAAATTTCTCAAAATCATTAATTTATTTTAATAAATAAAGTTGACGAGTATTAGAATAAAATAACAAAAAATAATATTATAGGATTAAAAATTCTAGTAAGATGCTTAAAATATTCTAATTGACGACTATATTTATAATACGATTTTTTTCGCTTTCCCATAAGTCTACCATTGTCAATTACATTTATAAACCGGATTTGCTTGCAATCAACAAACTGCTCTCGATTTATTTCAGTAGAAACTTTGCACTTCGATTGTGATTGAAACCATCTTGATACTGCCGATATTTTTAGAAATACTCTTGTTAAATGATCTAAACTCTACAGAATATGGAATCTTAATGACTTTATTAATGCTCTTAAATATATTTTTTCGATTAAATCTTTCTTATTAATGCTCTTAAATATATTTTTTCGATTAAATCTTTCTTACTTGTTTGCAAGAAAGTTGTTCCTGAAGCCTTATCCTAAAATGATCAGACAATAATCTGTGATTTCCAAATAAGTAGACGAATTCCAAACTCTGTGTACTAGACTGTTCATTATGTCATCTCTATACATTTTTTGAAAAATTTAAATAATATATAGGAAATATTATATAAATTACTAAAAAATTACATAAAATAAAATTAATAAGAAATTGAAAACCCTTATATACATTGTTGTTGTATATCAGTGTCGGGCAACCTTTTTCGAGTTGTGGAGCACTAAGCTTAAAAACATTTTTTTGCGGCGCATCTTGTGGGACTCACTATAAATTTACTCGTAGGTAATTACAATACATAAATAAATATTATTAAAAAATTTAAACATGTAACACATTTATTACTTTTAAATATTAAATTTACATAATTAATGCGAACATTGCGATTGTTTTTGAGAACAAGTTTAATAACTTTAAATATTTTAAATATTTTACAACAATATTCGCGGCGCACCGGTTGCCCGACACTGTTGTATATGGTAGTTCAGCAGTAAAATTGATTAAAGCTTGAAGAATATATCTAAAATTTCCACCACAATCTGATAAAGTAAAGGGAATGACTTCTGAATATTTTTCACGTTTTTACAAGTGTAATCAAATAGTAAATAAACTTGTTTCCATGAAACTAGTTCAATGTTACATGATATAAATAAAAACATAAAACAAGTTTCGGAAAACAATAACATTCTACAGAAATGTAATTAATTCTAAAAGAAGAAAATAGAAACCATAAATTATATTTTCGAATGTGGAGAAACGAAGTCCCAGAAGATGTAAATATGTAAACAAGAACTGTATCATACAATTTAATACACTCTGTGGAATTGATAAGAGTTTTTATCAATGCAAAATCTATAACAATATAGTCACAAATGTATATGTATACATATATCTCTTTGTCTTCATGAAATTATTACTGTAAATATGGGTTATAATTGTAGTAAGTTATTCTTGTTACTGATGACAAGAATTAATACTGTTTATGTACAGTTATTTTTGCCTTTGTTCGAAACCTTGAATAAAACAAATAAATGGTGATATAAGATTTATAAGTATGGAAAAGTCTTCTGTTTCTGTATTGAGACCACTGACATTCGATATTTCTCTTATCCGATCATTTCTTTATTACTTTTACAAAGTCTCACTTCCAACATAACCATAATGACAATAACTGGGACAGTTCAAAATGCATAAACCTAATTGGACGTTGCATGAATACACTGGATCACTTGAATGTTCCGCCAAATATAGAGGAAATTGGAAAAGCCATTGATCAACTCAACAATGGTACTGCAGTGGGTACTGATGGAATTATTCCAGAATTATACAAATGGGGTGGTACAGAATTATGTAGGAAAGTTTGTGATTGTTTTCGTAATATATGGTAAATAGTAAATAAATAATAAATAGTAAATGTTTTTATACTTGGTCTAAAATAAGAAATTTAAAATATTTTTTAAATCTTTAATTTGATGTTATTAAAATTTAAGTCCGATGGCTTAGTTAATCGAAAATTATTTTAATTAGTAAAAAGCTTTTCATTATTTATATTCCGAGGTTTTTTAAAATGAAGACACATAATCTTAGATACATCGAGAACAACCACATTATTGTTTTAGAACCTAAATCTTATAAGTGTGAGTTGAAAGAATCATTCAAAAAGGATTACCCAAACAAATGTGCGCCGTCAAAAGCGCGGATGACAAACGCCCTATGCCACAAGTCAAGTGTGCGCACCGACATTAGCACAAAAAGCGATATAGGTAATTACAAAATTTTTATTAATAATTTTTTTTTATTATTTAAATTAAAGTAATGTTCATTTAGAACAAATATATCGGTACGCGACAAATAATTTAATTATTTTTTTGTTTGGTTAAGATATATGGAAATTGTTATTTTTTAGATTTCAGTAAATTTTTTTGGTTTTTTTATAATTAGGTTTAAACTAAATCATTATTAAAAGGTGATAAAATTTCATTTTTCAATTTTTATTTTTAATAAATGATCATTTAATTTCAAAATTGTTAATTTAAATATAATTTATATTTGTTTTTTGTTTTGTTATTATATACAGAAACTTATATTTTTAGATTTAAGTAAAAGTAAATAATATTTTAATTTTTTTGAATAATTTTAGATTTTAACAAAATTATATATTATTTCAATTTGTTTTGTGTAGTTCGAACAACTGCAAATTGGAAAATAGCAAATATTCAAACAACTTAGTTTATATCACACTCCAATATTAAACACATGACATTTAACAATCTCCATAATCATCACATGTCTCATTCTACATCTCCCCTAGATTTGGAAGAATCTAAATCGTCCCATGAGACAGTCCTGAAGTCTTGTCGGAGGTCGATTCTCTCGGACAACTAGTTCGGTGTCAACTGGGACCATGGTGGGATGATCGCTCGGTGATTCGTCAGCACGATAAAGAGAACCGCTTAGATCCGAGACAATCAACTCGGATCGCGGTCTGAGGTCAGCAAAATGAAGCAATAAATCGGCATTCCTGATGGAAACAAGAAATTTAAGTGAACTGATTAGTTCTTTAATGACTTCTTCTGTCAATCTTTCACCACAGCGCTGGATCTGGTTTGGTTTCACCCAAAATTTCTCGCCCACCCTGAACTTAGCTGAACAAAAGGTTCCATTACTTGCTTGAATGGTTGAGTTAACGATCAACCTCAACCGAAGCTTATACCCGTAAAGGAATTCGACTTGTGGCCTATCATTTATTCCGGCAGTGTTATTCATCCAGTAACCGCCTCCTAGATCCCATTTCCAGGTCTCGCGGCAAGCGCCTTGACGATGGCTTCTTTCAATAATTCCATTTCAACTCGGTCTGTTCACGGCTCGATACACGACATTAATATTCCAGACCTTCATCTCAGAAGTAAAAGCTACTGAATGAAAAGACGTATAATACTCCGCTAACAACTCAGCAGGTGATCCATGTTCGAAGAATACGTTTCTGAAATTCTTGGTAACTTCCTGTGCTCCTTCATCTCCAATGAGTCTGTAGATTGCAAATCGCGATAGTCCACAGTCAATGACGGTGAGGTACTTGAACTCATCAAACTTTGTGACATCAATTGCGATTCTTTTCCAAGTTTCAACAACACCTAAAATTCATTTTCCCAACGTACCGGCGCGGTATCAATATATTGATACCGGTTACACTGAATGATGATTTGTCGAATGTTTTCATCGCTGATGTTAACTTTGAATTCCTTTGCTAAGAAAATCAATCACTGGAGTTCCATATGTGTTCCGTCATGAATCTGCTTAAAATTTTCAATATCTTATTCTGAGGAAGCCGATAGAACATTATCACCTTCCGCGGAGCGACTTAAAAAGACAATTGTGAGGGTATTTGCGTTAGGGTGTCGGCATCATTAATCACAGACATAACATAGACCACACGCAGCTTCAAATTATTCTCGGAAAGAATATCTTTGAGTAGTTTCAGTCTTCTACGAATCAATAACTCAGAAGCCATCTTAATTTTGTTTCTTTGCACGTTATCGATCACATACGATATCTACCCACAAAAAACCTGATTTTCGAGTATCAACTCAATGTACAAAAAGCCCTTAGTATAACCCCGTCACTGCCGCTTTTAACTAGACTAAATTGATATGCCTGCAGTCATTGCCTTTATGAAGCCAAGATGCATCCTCAATTCTCTGTCCATCGACATCTAAACAAATGCCCAGCGCCAACGTACTGGCATCATACCAAAGAATGACTCTGCTACCGTCTTTAACCGCTAAAGTCCCCATGGCCCAATCATTTGCCTTGCTTTTTTCTACCATATTCCCTATTGCTTTCTTTAACTCTTTGCGGATCGGACTGTCCTAATATCTGGTAAAGTTGCGTTTAAGAAACGACGTTGCAACGTTTAACAAGCCACAGACGGGGTTAATTTCGGTAACTTGGCCACATAAGTAATATATATATATATATATATAT
>MQRK01168796.1:32618-45907 GCA_001938485.1 Girardia tigrina
GTACGTGTTAATATATGTAAAATTTTAAATTGTAATAAATGTTATTTTTCTGTTGTATATTCATTTTTTGAACTTTATGTCATTTTGTTCTCAAATAGCTGCCGCACCCTGTACCTTTTCATCTCTCCCAATATCGATTGCGGTTTCTCCTCCACATACCGAATGATCGCCTCGCCGATTTCGTCGGTAATAATGGATTTCTTGTGGCCTCCATGTTTACCGACCGATATGAGACCGCATTGTTGATATTTGTATATGATGTTCTTGGCAGCTGATTGGGATATATCGAGCTGTCTTGCGAGAGTCAAATAATCCTCTGACATATTGTAGGCTCTGACGAGTCTTTCTTTGTCGATTAGACTTATTCTTGAATAATTTTATTATTTTAATTTGAAATTGTAAATAAAAATTACGATTTTCAAGTTTTCTTTATCCTACATGGTTGTGTTTTTTAGCTGTCTTCGGTATCGCTGCTATGATTATTTAATAAAATATCATGATTGACAATAAAGTACCTTATTTCAGTGTCATCGGCACTGCTAACGGGCGATAAATTGTAATTTTGCAGCATTTTTGAAATTTAAATGTTTTACTCTTAAAGTCTGGATTCACTCTTAAACGCTGGCAAATCAGGTGTGTATGAGGTATGTATGAGGTGTGTTTTTGTCTCTGTATGTATGTATTGCATGTGTGTTTTGTGTGTATGAGGGGTAGAACATTCTTTTCTATAATTTAAACTATTCTTAAATGCTGTGAGTTATTTTTATCATCTGTCTAAACGTATTTTATGATTTTTAATTGGCTATTTATTTTTAGATTTCCAATTTTCATTTGGATTTTACAATCGAAGGATGTTAAATCACTGTTAATTGCAAGTGACTTTATATTTACTAATTCATATTTATTCTCGATAACCTAACAATATATTTTTATTAAATGATGTCTTTTATTTATAATAAATAATCTACTCAGAATTATTCACTTATCGAATTTTCAAGAACAAATAAATTATTAAATTAATGATTTATAATCGAAAATTACTACGTATCTGATCTGCTGCCTCCCGTAATTCACTACTTTTTATTAACGCGAATTATAAGGTATCTGTACACGATTGTAGTAATTGTTGTTTTATCTATCTATCTATCTATATTGAAAACAAAATGTTCGTGTTCATTTACATGAATGATAAAAATCTTTGTAGAATGAAGATCAAAATGTTTCTTTATGTAAAAAAATCAATCTGCAATTGTGGAGGGGGCTATCCAGTCTTTGATTAATCCTCTGGTGACATAATTGTGCAAAGATGCATCAACGCCGGACTGATCGGTGCTATCGAACCGTCCTCGTCCAGTGGTCTCTTATTCGATGGGTTGCCGACCTTCGTCGTTCCAGTCGATGCAGTCCCGAGTAACAGCATTCCGTGACGTCGCTCGATACACTCCCCAGTATCGGCGGTCTGTCTTCGAAATTGATGATCGTGTGCCGTGTGCGACGTATCGAGGCGGTCAGTGTGCGTCCTCGTACTCGATTGTGAAGATCCGTGAAGGCAGACCGGCTAGTCAATGCCAGAAAATGATTGAGTAGACGCATATTAAAAACTTGTGACGAATTCAATAGATTTATTTTCCAATATTTACAGTCGCTCATTCAAACGTGAAGTTCACTATTTTTCATCATTTAGTTTGCTTAAACAATTGTCAATCTTTTACACAGTTAATATTTATTTTCATTTATTGGGTTCGTGATTAAAATCCAAAGTCATTATTCACAAACTTTATTTTTAATACAACTTTCATTATTCAAACAAATTTATGAGGAACATTATTTCAGTTACATAAACCAGATTTTAAAATTCTAAATATAAATAATAATATCGATATATATATATATGTTATTTTATTCAATTTTGCATAAATCATATTTTGTTTTCGTTTTATTAATTTCTACAATGTTTATTAATTGAAATTGAATTTAGATCTTTAAAAATATTTTAATGAACATGTCCTGTAAAAATTCAATTCCTAAATAATTTTTTCTTTAATTTTAAATCATTCAATTATAATTTTTTTAATAAAACTTTCCGTGGACAATTAACTTCAATAAAACATTTTAATTTTTATTTTAGAACTTGATTTTAAAATATTCAATAACTTATTTTTTTAATAAAACTTTTCCGTTGACAATCAAATTCAATAAACATTATGATTTTTATTTTAAATAGTGTTACAAGATATATCAAAATCGTCTTTACAATATTCTTTAACTCCGAAGCTGTTATTTTAATTGTGAATTTTTAAAACCTAATTTTTATAAAAAGTTGTTTCAATTTAATTTGTAAAATACTATCATTACACTATATTTTTTTATAAAAGCATTTTTCATTTTAATTAGTAAAATACTCTCCGTGAACTATAATTTTTATAAAAAGTTATTTCAATTTAATTAGTAAAAATATTATCTATAAACTTAAATTTTTTTATATAAAGTTATTTATTTTAATTAGTAGAACATTATTTTTAATTTATCTCAAATATAAATATGATTTTTAATTTAAAAATATCAAAAATTTACAGTTCACCAAAAAGAACTCCAACATCATTAATTTATTTAGTCAATATATTTTGATAACCAAAGCAATATCAGAAAATCATGGAGAAAGAATAAAAACGGTAAATGCTGAATCAAAAAAGCGAAACAATAATTGCAAAATTACTTGTAAACCTGCACAAATAGAGACTCATTGACCACTTTTTTGTTAATACAAAGCAAAAATGTCTAAATTTTGAAAATTTGTAATTGTTTTCGAGTAACATATCCATTTTTCAATAGTAACTAATTGAGCGAATAAAAGACAAATAGAAATAAACAATAGAAATATAAAAAATCTTTGTTGTCTTATTATTTTGTAGTATTTTTAAAATATTTAGTAAACATAATTGATAGAACTTTATTATTTTCGTTATACTCTGCGGTTAAATAATATAAAATGTTTTTTAGAAAAAAAATGTAAAAAGGGTATAATTGAGCAGTCTGAAGGGTCAGCCTTAGGCTAAGGAATCTCCACAAAATAGCGATATATTAACCTTTATTATTAATATATTCTAAATTGTTTTAACTATTATTTTTACATTTTACTGTTTATGAAGAGCATATAAATTAAATTAAAACATAAAATTTTCATTTGTTAAAATTTTTTAAAATTAGTATTACTTTTTTTAAATACCAATTAATTGAATTCATTTCTTTCAAATTCTTTGTATATATTTAAATTTCAAATAACTTTAAAATACATTTTAAGCTACTATTTCTTTAAAATAATAAAAATTAAACATATTAATCCGTCCGTAAGTTAAAAGATGTGTAAGTAATAAAATAACATTAATATTCTTAAAATAAAGTGCATAACATTAAAAACCATTCTTCACACCAATAATGTAACGTAAAATATACTACGTGGGTCAATCAATAAATCTTTGGACTTGAAGAAAAGAAAAGATTATTGAATTAAATTTGAATTATAAAATTACAAAGCAACAAAGATTCATTTCTCAGTATATGAGTTCTATTACTCTACAAACTTCGCCAATGATGTGTGAGTTCATCAAATGCGTTTTTAAAATATTTGGAATCTGTGGAGAGGAAATATTTTTTATTTCTTTTGATTTTATTGCAGTAGGAAAAAAGTCACCTTTAAGGTTCTTCTTGAGGGTGTTAAAAAGATAAACATCACTGGCAGCCAAATCCAGTCTGTTAAAAGTATACAGCAACAGTTCAATGTCCCATTCTAGCTCTTTGGATCTTGTTACATGAAACTCATAAATGAGGACGTTGTTAAGGAAGACCCAAAGAGATTCATTTTTTGATTTTCTTTGTATAGTTAAAGTGGACTGAGTAAATCAGAATAATATTAGAAATTCATTGTTTCTCCGTCTTCAAAAAAACCCATTTCAATGATTCCACGACGGTTCCATTACAGTTTAAACATAGATTCATATTTAGAAGAGGTTTCCTAAACGGAGTTTGCATTGTGTACATTTATCATGGAGTCGTCTGCGTTTTGGGACATACAGACTGATTGGCATTAAATTTTTCATCAGGTGTAATCCAGAATTTTATTGCCATGTTGCTCAAGCATTTACAAATTACAACAGGGCAACATTTGAAACTTAAGTTTCACATTTTATTAGTTGGAATTTTAGCAACAAATGACTAACAAAGTTTGAGAATTCCTAGATCTTTAAGTATGGAATGAGTGGGACCTTTACTTATACTGAGATTGTTATGAATTTTTAAAATAAAAAATTAAAACTCAAAAGTCTAATTAAAATTTTATTTTTGAACTTTAATATTATAAAGAGTATTTTGTGTGCAAAAGTTAAAAGTTTAAATTAAAAGAGGTAACGCCGGAAAAGAATAAAAAATTCTATTTTTAAAGATTTGAAATTATTTCATTTAAATAATAGAAACATACAGTTTTTTATGTCGTCAGAAGAATTAAAAGAATTGAAGCGCTTTGTCGGAAATGAGACTGAGAGAGCGGAGGTCGATAGAGACAGGAGTGACGAAAGTCATTTGAATGGGAATTGTGAATTAATTTTATCTTCATTGGTTGACAACGACAACGATCTCATAATCGCCGATGATTACGATTCGAGCGATTCGAAAGACGAAACAAAAATGAGCCAAGATAAAGTCTACCAGTCTTCCTTAAGACCGAAAATCGGAACCGTGGGATTAAAAACTGGTAGCCATCGACAACAGATATTTAGGGTGAGCTCACTATAAAAGGAGATTTTTCTTTTTGTAATTATGTACTCACAAAAGTTTTGCTTTTCAGTAAAATGTGAATTTATATTCCTTCTTGTTTTAAGTCTAAAACAGATCGTTGTTAATTTTTAAGTTCCAAATTCAATTGTAAATGGTCGCACTTGATGAAAATTCATTTTTAAAGGCTTCTCGCAGCTGTTTTTGAATTGGTATAGTGTTTATTTTTCTACGAAAAATAAAATTGATAACCCTTCATACTTTCAAACGTTGAAGTCATATTCCATTGTGTTCTAAAATATGACATCCTTTTATGATAACATCGCCATAATTTACGCAGATTCATTTATATGTTAGTCTAAAGACTTGTTCATGGCACCATATATATATATATATATATATATATATATATATTATTTATATGATTTATTATACACATATAAGATTACCAAAAGTGACAAAAATCTAAAAACATTTAAACTTAATATCAAGTCAGCAGTTCAGACAGGTATAATTCTTTGAACGCTGGTTCCCAAAAACAAGTTTTAATATACAAAAAAATCAATATCGAATTAGTAAAAACGAGTAAAGATTCTTTGAGAACTAAAGATTGAAACTAAGGATTGCATTTTAAAAACTGAAACATTTAAAGGGAAACAAGACTTAACATTTAAGATTTAAGGTAAGATGAAGATTATTGATCTTCAACTTTCATAAACCTGACTCATTTGAAATGTAACAAATTCAATTTAGTTTCTTTTTTATTTGCGACCACAAAAAATAAAAAAAATATTTCGTACTTTGATAGACATTTAAAAAAGTTAGATTATTCTGAAACATTTGCGTGATACAAATATTTATGACAATGAAAATGGTTGTATTTCCGTTGCATCTTTTAGTTGAATATTTGGTGAATTAGCAGTAATTTTAGGTACAGTTGAAAGGTATTTTCCTCAAACAGAATCTACTTATGAATTCAGCTAGTTTGTAGAGACTATTAATATACAGAAATATTTTACTTTTCTATTAAATTAAATATCATAAGTCAGCAAACCATAAAAAAAGCATTAAAGAATATTTGATATTGTAAAAGTTTGATTTATCTTTAATAAGTCTCATTACTTTTACTGTAGAGTTCGTTTGGTTACCCTAAAATTTATTTACATTTAACTCTTCCTAGTTTTATTTCTAAAATAATCAATTAAAATCAACTTAGGCTGAATACTTAATTGACTTTGTGAGACTATTTTACTTCTTTTATACATAAATGAAATAAAAAATTAATCTAATTTTGTATCACAAAATTTATTATGAATTATTTAAATATGAACGCACAGACTAAAACGAAGAATAAAACGTAAATCACAAAAAAAAGAAATGAGTCAAATAGGTTGAGTAACAACAATAATAATTAAATTACTTCAAACCGCAAAGTTCTCAAGATATTTAACAGTCAGAGGATAATAATGATTGATTATTTTATTGCTTTTTATTCGGAGTAAAATTATCTCTTCTTTAGATGATCTTATGTTTCACGTAAAAGTTTTTTTAGATGACAAATCAGATTTTCTTTTTTGTTTAATGTAAATATTTTTTCAGTAGTCAATAATTCTTGTTCGACAATACTAAAATCTTTGGTGAATAAAACGTATAACAGTTTCTGTTTACAGATTCAAAATAATAATCGTATAATATTGGTAATTGTACTAACCTCACAGAACTCGTACCGTTTTTTTGCTGACATCCTTTTTTTATTTTTTTGTGTGACTACTTTCTGTTGTATAATTGTATTCGGTTATTTACTGATGAAATTTGTAATTCAACTTGTACCTCAAAAATCTATTCTAAAATTGATGAAGTCTACAGATAACGGAAAAACTTTCAAAGTCATTTAAAAAGAATATTTATTCATTTTTATTACGTTACAAATTTCTGTATGTCTCAGAACTTGTGGGCAGTGATCGTTGTAGATTATTTTATTTTTATTATTTTATATCCGTTTCCGATGGAAGAAAAAGAAGAAAAGATAAAAAAGAAGGTCGAGAAAGAAAGAAATTGAATTATATTATATCATCAAATCTTAATATAATTGAATCGTTATAAAATTATTATTTTACGATTATATGATTTCGATTTGAATATTTAAATTCAAATCGAAATCAATACAGAAATAATAATTTAAATCAGAATTACGACAATAGTCCAACTGATCATTTCTTGGATGTCGCCGATTATTAAACGGAGTGACGTCCCAATTTTGTTCTTGTATCAATCATCAAATCTCTGCGTAACGTTTGAATAGACTTTTAATTAACCATTAAAATATCTATATCTGCATTGGATATATCAGTTCAACACTATTGAGAAATTAATTATTTGACTAATCATCGAAATTTCTGTATCTGTTCTGTATATATCCATACGATCTCGTGAGAAACTGTTGTGACAATTAAACCGTTAATAGTTGAAATCAAGATTCTTATTTTGATTTACTATTGTTTTATTTTTATTGTGTTTTTACATAACTAGGCTCATCAAAGACTTTTTTGATTAGCTTAGTTTGTTCACCATTTAATCATTTTTTTAGTAAAATTACCGAATTTATTGTATATCAGTTAATTAATCAAATTCGTTACTTTTACAGTAATATTAATATAATTCACGATTAGGTATAATTATGATTAATTAATTTTATCCGATATGGATTTTAATTTTAAATTTAATTTTTTTAATTTTATAATTATTCATAATCATCCTAACGATGTAATGTCACTAAAATGATTAATTATTTTAATGGTAAAATAAGAATTAAAATACTTTTATATAAATAAGACTGAATATATAAAAATAGAAATTAAATAAACAAAAATAAATAGCGTAAAATAATTCAATGTAACTAACATAAATAAATAAATATATTAAAATACATAATAAATAACAGTTAATAGGAATAATTATAAATAGTAAAAGATGTGAATAAATAGCAATAATTGTAAATAATTATATTAGTTATAGAGGTTCATTACAATTTCCTTTTCAAAATTTAAAACTTACTAATAATTTTGAAGATAAAATATAGTTTTTAGTATTTATTTTGCTTTTAAATTGTTATCCAATTTTTATTTTGTAATTTGAATAAATTTTTGTTTTTAATCACAATTTAATTATTCTTTTTTTTGTTGATAATTATAAATTCAATTATTATTAATATTAATATTCAAGTATAAGTATTGTTAAGATAAAATGAGTAGAAATAAATGCAAAAAAACTCTCTACACATTCTTTGGAGATATAAAATAAAACATTAAAGACATTAAATTATTAACTTCACAAAATGTTATATAAATACACATTCCATGCAACGTTGTTATATATTTTATTAAATTATATTTATATTAACCATCATAGCGTAGCTTCCACAAGTTTACACTATGACCTGAGGAGCTGTCAAATGTGTCTGAAAAATCCATTGGAATTAATAAAATAAAATAAAATGTCATCTTCAAATTTATATTTTTTTATTTACACTAAAACACATAGTGAGCAAATTATTTTTTACCTTGTCGACGAATGTCTTCTGGGTCTTCAAAATTAGTTTGAACTGATTGATCTAAAAATATTTTTAACAATCGTTTAAATTTTCTTTTTCGAAAAAGTCTAACCATTTTCAGTACGGATAGGTATGGAACCTAAAATTTAAGTATAAATACTAATAAGATGATAATACAATCAATTAACACGTACGAGGTGACGTTAAAAAATCCATAGACTGGTAAATTAATTAATAATGTATAAGCCTGATTTTTCATGCATAAAATAAAAATTATATCATTTTTAATGTTTGTCTATTTTTTCACATATAATTTGCGATTATTCAATTTAACATTATGTCTGACGTTGAAAAGCACTGTGTAATTTAGTTTTTGCTTCTTAGGAAAATTGAACTTGATGAAGGAATACATCAAAATAATCGACAAAAAAACTTAAAAATACCTTCAACGTCAGTTATGAGAGTAAGAAAGTTATGTTTGTGTTTCTTGTCGTACTTTCTCAAAGCGGTTATATATGAGAAGCGACTTCAGTGCTTTCAAGAGAACCTCTATATTCATACTGAAATTGATACTAAATTTCATGACTGACGACAAAATACAACTCTTTCTCTGTATCACAGAAGACAGAAGATTGTCCAAAGAATGAGAACTATCAGGAAAGTAAGCTCTCAGAAAAATTGAAGTGGATTCTCTCAGCCGCGAGAGGTATAAATGATGATTTTGTAGGGATTCATATGGTGTTGTTCATACCAATTTTGCTGACAATATCCCCAAAATCAATAATGGATACTGCGTTGGTGTTTTAGTAGAAAATCGTAAAAAAAATGGAAAAATTCCTTCAGCCAGACACTATTCCTAACTTTACAACACACCCATGCATAAATCTGCTTTGGCTCAGACTGTTGTTCAGCAATTTGACTTCGTCAAGGTTTCTCATCATTTGTACAGCCCGATTCTTCCTCTAAGCAAATTTATTCCTGTATTTCCACCTGAAGAAGCATTTTGAAAGGGAAACGGTTTGTGTATACAAAGGAAGTGATACAGGCAACAATCTCGTTACATAGCAAAAATCCTGATGGCTGGTATAAAAGGGCCTTCTCCGATCTAGTCAGACGATGGAATATGAGCGTTGAGAAAGATGGAAGCTACGTGGAAAAGTAGTTTGTTCCCCTAATCTCTATCACATACCAAATAAATACCCATTTTGATTTCATTACTTGCTTTTTAGTTCGGTAATCTACATACTTTTTTTACGTCACCACGTACTTTTGGTAAAATAAAGAATAGATTTTTAAATACCTAAGTTATATAGTGACCTAAGGTACGAGAGTGTTCTGAAAATTTTGCAGAATTAGAAAATTCATTTTTAAAATATGTTCCAAAAAGTCATCAAGAGATGCTTTCACTTCTTCCGTAAAAAAACGTTTCCTTCGAAAAAACTTTTTTATAGGTGAAAATTCATACAATCTAGGAAAAGCAATATCAGACAAATAAGAAGGATTTTGCAATAAATCGTAGTTCAGTACATTTAATTTCTCATTGATAGAAAATTATCTTCATGATTTCTTTTAACTTGCTTTATAAATTAAGCGTAATGTTCATCGTTTATTTCATGGCATTTTAAAAGATAATTAATAAGTAAAATGTTCTTAGCACTTAAAAAGAAAAAAAGAAGAACATTAGATCTGTCAGTACACGCGAGATTTGTTTGTTTTACTTTACAGAATTCATTTTATCAGAAGAAATGGTTGAATAAAGTATCAAGTTGAGGTTCTTGCAAATGCTTATAAAGCTTTGAAGGAGCCTAATCTCATGTAGTATTAATATTCACTGAAATCCCTATAATTACGAAAATGGAGAGATAAAAAAATAATTCCTCTCTGCCACTGCGGTTCATATCCCAATGTGATTCACTAAAACTGCTGATTTGATCGAAATGCATATATATGACCGTATATCATGTGCATGTTGCGTGAGAAGTACTTTCGTAAGATTTGTTTTCTAATTAATAGTTTTAAACAATCTGATTTTAACATCAAACAATAATTTTTGGACGATAAAGTACTTAACAGTTCATTCTTACTTTGTATTTCCAGAAATTTAGAGACTCGTTTGTCTCCTTTATATGGATCAAACCATCTTAAAAATAATAAATAATATCGGTTTCTTAAAACGAATCTTTTACAAATCTGCTGGAAATGTCACTTGATTAAGTGTTAATGGATCTTCCACCACTATTTTATGACAAAACCACCCGGTGTTGCGAAGATTTGTGTGTACAGTAACTTTACATTTTTTTAGTTCCCCAAGATATACACATTCTATTGTCATCTGGTCAGTCTTAAATCGGTAGAAATTAATTTAACACAAATCAAAAATTAAGCATACCATTCCACTTCTAAAACAAGGCTCAATATCCATGGTGGGAGAAAAGAATTCTCGATCTCCACTATCTCCATATTCCCCATGCAGTTCTATTGAAATTGGTGCTCCACAATCTGCTCCTGGTTCCGTTCCAGTAATCAACCAAACCTTATATTTAACTATTGGAATGTTTTCTTCAGTTGATAAAATGGCGGCTTCCCGACTCAATTCACTATCATCATACCCTCTTCCAAAGTATCTGTTATTGAAATGAAATATGTATCTGTCTTCAGTGACAATGTTTTCCATAATAATCTATAATAAAATATAAAAGAAAACTAAAAACTGTTTTATAAATTTATTTATTAATTACATTTTTAATAATTTTTTATCAACAATTTTAGTTTAATAAACAAAGAGACGTTGTCACACTGACAGATCATGACATTTTTTGGTTCAATTTTATGATCGTGGGATATAAAAGTCAATAGGAGTATTCTGTTACATTGAATATATATTTTTTAATGTTTTGTAAACTATAAGCATTATTGGTACTGTTTACTTTCAAATGATATTTTTGTAGTACTTGACTCAAACTCTGTAGACTAATAAAATAACATTGCTTTAACTCGGAAAACAAAGTATAAGACCAATTGTGACTATTTCCAAAAATATAAAAAAAAAGCAAACTTCTATTACAATGGGAGCGGTTTTAATTGCATAATGAGAAAAAAGACGTGAAATATGGAGAATAATTTATTTCAACGGGAAGTTGTACCTCTTTTAGCACGCAAAAGTTCTTTTACACGGTGACACATGCTTTCAGACACACCAGAACAAAAGTTACGTATGACAGAGGATGAAAACCATATTTTCTGACATGTTTCCCACAATGCCTCCTTGGGAACATTTCGTTTTCAAACCTCACGTTTCAACAGGTTCCAGGCTGTCTCTATTGGATTCATGTCTGAGCTGTTTCTAGGCCAAGACAACTCGGTTAATTCATTGTTCTCCAAGTGTGATCGCGTTTTTCTAGAGGTGTGGCATGGAGCGTGGTCTTGTTGGAAGATCCACTCCTCAGTGCCATACCAGTTCTCTGCCTATGGGAGAAGACAGGTGTCAATAACTTGAAAGTATTGTTGGGATGCCATTGAACCTTCCACCCTGTGTAGATGTCCAGGTTCTCTGCTAGAAATGCTCCCCAGATCATCATTCGAGGAGGATATGCTTGCCGACTTTACACATGGCCTGCTTGAATCCGCCCTCCAGCACTTCGTCGAACAAATTGGCTCCTGCGGCGACCTGCTTCCATCATTTTCTCATCAGTGAAGACAACCTGCAATGAAACCAGATCAGGAGAAGATGTTCCATGTAATAAGAATAATATCATGTCATTACTGTAATCATTACAGTATTTAACTTGCTCCATTGGTCTGCTATCCAGTGCGCATGTTGCTTGTCTACTCTAGCCGTTGTGCCATCATTCTATTTGTGAGCAATGGCACCCTCTTTAGTCGATAGGCGAGTCACACTCTTTATAATTGAATTGTTTGATTAATGTATACTGCAAGTACTTATATCGACTTAATTACTTTTACAACACATTGACCAAGAACATGTTATAATACATGGATTTTCAGAATTATGCAAATTAAAACCATCCCCATTGTAGATTACTTTAGTTTCAAGATAAATTTTTAATAGTTGATGCTTTAAAATTTTATTTCTTTCGCTAGTTTTATATCTTTTAATTATATAATTATGAATTTACTACCAAAAACTGTGACCAAAAATTTAAAGTAACATAGTATTAATGATTCTTTAAATAAAATGGTCAAATTCTCAGATTTACTTGCTGTAAACACCAGAATGGACTGGAACCTTTTTGAAGAGGTTTAACTTCAACCCGTATTTTGAACAAGTATCCGATAATAGGCATATTTATCTGCATTAAGATTTATATATAATATTTTTTATTAAGAAAGGATCAACTTTAAATTCATTAACAGAGCCAGCTTGAAATAATGCATTACTATCTTCTGATTTTCCCAATATTATTGGACCAGAGCATCCTTCTTCACCATAAACTATCAATATAACTTCACACTGTTCTGCTGTTTGGGTCGAATGAACAAATACTTTCCAATCACCTTCTAAAAAAGAAGATTTGGATAAAATTTGATTAAAACCAAGATCATTTAACCTGTATAATAATCTTTTTCTTCTGCAAAGTTTGATAATTGAGCCGTATTAATTGATTTGGGAGAGAGTATCTCTTGAGATTTAAAATCGTCATTTTGAGTTGATAATTTTGTAGATTCTATTTCCATATTTGGTAATATTTCCCGGTATGATTTTTTTGGTGATTGACCAACTATAAAAAATAAAAGTAAAGACACTTGAAAATATAAAAATCAGGGAATGGGAATGTTTCAAACGATCTAAATCTACCATTTGATTTAAAATAGTATATACTGTTTGATACATAAGTCGTCGTCTCAAGATATGGAACTATACTGCGATGTAATGTAAAACTTTTTGAATATGATATAAATGTATTACGACATGGTTTTTTACGCAGTACAACTTGAAGACATGAAAAGAAAA
>MQRK01168796.1:45979-64041 GCA_001938485.1 Girardia tigrina
AATTCGTGTAGCATTTTCGAATGATGCGGTGATCGATGTCTGACTCGACCTTTTCTCTTATAAAGCAAAGAAAAGCTATGGTTTTCTGCAGACTTTCATATTCAATTATATTCCTTTGATTTTTAACGGCCTTCTTGATTGATTGATTATCCGGTTATTCAATATCTATGAAATTGAAATTTTAAATGTCTGATATTAGTTTGTGGACTTTCACTTTTATTCAAATGCGCCAACTGCCAGTACAATGGCTGAAGCAAGTGGAAATGTCGAATTTTCTATTAAAGATAAAGTTTTCATCACTAGTCATGCAATCGTTTATGAAAGTTGCACAAAAGCGTGTCAAATTTTTAAAGAGCGTGTAGTGACCAAAAATTCCCCCAATTCGAAATCAGAATAAATTTGGTAATTTTAGTTCCAATACTTTATGAATTATCAATAAAAAAGATGGAAGAAGCTAATCTTCTTTAAATAGGGGACGATTTGAGTTCGCATGATTCTTAATTAAAAAAATAAATCAAAAACATTACAAAAAATATTATGTAAATAAAATGTGATTTTTAAAATTAAAGTTAAAAATTTATTTGGCATGGTAACTCAGAGAAAACA
Organism: Girardia tigrina; assembly: GCA_001938485.1. Classification (NCBI taxonomy): domain Eukaryota; kingdom Metazoa; phylum Platyhelminthes; order Tricladida; family Dugesiidae; genus Girardia; species Girardia tigrina. The sequence continues at coordinate 46,586 of MQRK01168796.1, forward strand.
AATTGTACATTTTTATTAATCGAGTTTGTTTAAATATACTTTATGAAATGGCAAACTTGCGTATTTTTGATTCGTTATAGTTTTATTTTCAATCTTTTCGTAAGAAAACCGATATGTCAGATAAATATGCTTCGTTTATCGGTAAATGGGTGAATGTGAATTGTACTGGCACAATTGAGACAGTCCATGAAAATTGGATTTTATTATTGTATGCAGAAAATAGTGATTGTAAAATCACATCGAAACACAAGGGAATCGACAAATCAATAATTGATTCCGAATCGATCGACTCGAAACCGACAGTGGTAAATGTGTTTGCATCGGAGACACAGCCGCCAGTGATCAGACGTGGCGGATCGAATTCGGTTGTCGACAGAAACAATCGGAGAAATTGGATCGAATTCAATTCGTTGCCGCACGCGGTGGATAATTACAATTTGAGGGAATGTCGATGCTCGAGGTGCAGAAACCAACTTTCCGACAAGAGCCTCACAACTCTCTGTGGTGTCAATGCAGGTGGGGTCTCATGCACCTCCGCCACATACCACACTATATTAGAGCGTTTCAAACGTGAACCGCCACCGAGAACAACGGTTCAGCATTGGAAGAAGAAATTCGAAGAAACGGGGAATTTGTCAACAAAACCGCGATCAGGAAGACCATCTGATGAACACATGAAGGAAAGTGTTGTTCAGTATGTGAAAGAAAACGATACTGCAAATCAACGACGGGTTGCACGTGTCCTTGGTACTTCACAGAGTTCTGTTCATCGTTACCTCAAGCAATAAAAGTTAAAGCCTTTCAAGTTTTCTTTTCAACAAGAGTTAACAGATCGAAGAATTGAATTTTGTTCTTGGATAATCAACGAAAATGGCACCAATTTTTGCAGAAGAATTATATTTTCTGATGAGGCATCGTTTTACCTTAATGGTCATGTGCGAAAGCATAATCTTTTTTTATTATTCTGAAGAGAATGAACATCGTTTGATTCGTGTGCCTATGAAATYGCCGGGATTAACTGTKTGGGCAGCTGTTTCCTACGAYCTTGRAATAACTTTCAGTATTATCCGTGAAACAATGAACCAGGTACGATATGTCGACGTTCTGAATCAAAAGTTGCTGCCTTTTGTTGGGGATAACACGCAACACTGGTATCAACATGATGGCGCACCCCCGCATTTCAGTATTGCAGCGCGAACGTGGCTGGATGAACATTTCCCACAAAGATGGATTGGTCGTAGAGGACCCCAGGAATGGCCACCTCAGTCTCCGATTTGACGATACCTAACTTCTGGCAATGGAGTTACGTCAAAGATCGAGTTTACGCCATCGAAAATAACTATCTGAACCTCGTCGAACTACAAGGTGCCAATTCAAGAGTGCTGTCAGACATCGATCACCGCATCATTCGAAAATGCTACACGAATTTTGTGGAGCGATGCAATCTGTGTTTGCAGAAAAATGGTGAACATTTTGAACAATTATTGTAAAACCTTTTTTCTTTTCATGTCTTCAAGTTGTACTGCGTAAAAAACCATGTCGTAATACATTTATATCATATTCAAAAAGTTTTACATTACATCGCAGTATAGTTCCATATCTTGAGACGCCGACTTATGAATCGTACGGTATATTAGAATTTCAGTCTGAAGATTTCATTAACCTTAATTCAATCAGGTAACAAATGCAGAGTTGCGAAAATCAAAACCATAACAATTATAAGGTCAGAGGTACATGTGTAATTTGCAGCTTAAGGATGATGAATGTTTGACTATTTTCATTATAATTAACAAAGTTTCATTGGGAAAACAGGAAGAGAAAAAAAGATTATTGAGATGATCACAATTTCCATAACAATATTTATTTATATATACAATTTTAATTTTAATAAAATTCGTAGAATTTATATAAAACTAATATTCAAAGATGATATGAAACTTGTTAATTTTTTTATTATAAGTCGGCGTCTCAAGATATGGAACTATACTGCGATGTAATGTAAAACTTTTTGAATATGATATAAATGTATTACGACATGGTTTTTTACGCAGTACAACTTGAAGACATGAAAAGAAAAAAGGTTTTACAATAATTTACTACAATCTTATTTATCTATTGTTTTTAATGGATGTTGTTCCAAATTGAACAAAAAGGAATTTTCATTACAAAAGAAAAAAATTTAAATTAATATTTATAGTGAGAATTTGTATAAAAAGGTTTTTTCTTTTATTTTGAGACATAAAAAGTCCGAAGTGTTTTGATTACCTAAATCGTTCCTGAGAATCGTTGTTTGTGGCGTAGTTGAAATATTTCTATTGATGTGAGTGTGAAAATAAAGCGTTTCTGAAAATGGCTTTTTGTTTTTTTTATACAAAATATTGCGATTTTTCAATTAAACCATATAAAAATTTATTATCAACACTTGGAATTCGATTTGACTTAGAGAAGTAAATTTGGTTCATTGATCGATTCTGATGATGATTATCAATAAAAAATTTACGAGATGATTGAGATACCGACGAATCTGACTTTTACTTAAATAGATATAAATAAAACTAATAAAATTTAAATCTAAATTCATTTTTCACAATTTGATAACATTTTAATTATTTTAAGTTCTTATAAAGAATGGTTAAAATTATTAATTTTAATTAATATTTTTGGAAATCAAATATTTTAAAAAGATTTAGAAAAATTATTCGAATAATCATGATTAAAAATAGAAATAAAAAAACCAATTAGAACGATGTCAAACGGTGAAAGATCTTCCAAGAGTTTTGATGACTCTAAATGTGATAAGAATAAAAATTATAATGAAAATTGTTTCAATGTTCTTAACATAAAATATTCGATTGATTTCAATTTCTTTACCAGACTCAGGTCGAGGAAGTCAAAAATTAAGTGAACACGAATTCATTCAAGCTAAGTTTTCAATTCAATTTACCTGTTGACGATGAAAGAGAAAAGGGAGTCTCGCAAAATGATATTTATTTTCTTCAAGAAGGGCGCTATCCTTATGGTCCTGGGTGTGCCGCAACCCTTAATCTGAAAATTGATAAGAAAAGATGTATTGTCATATACATTGGAGAAACATCTAGTTATCTCTGTACACGGATCCAGGAGCACAAATGATGGGGAAATGATTGAGTAATTCTCAGAAATAAGTTTGAGATTTACTGTACTAAAAATGTAATGTTAAAAACAGATGATTTTTTAAATATTAAAGTTATTTGAAATTACAGTAACTTTAAAAAATTTGATAAATAATAAATTTTTTAAACAGTTGATTTTTAAAAAACAAAACAGCCATTAAAAATTTTATAATTAATAAATTGTAGTAGTATAATAATAAATTAAAATATTGTAAATTAATTTTTTGTATTTAAATTAAAGATGTTAAAAATGGTTTTAAATTAAATATTGAAATGTAATTCTGTAATATCATTATAATTAAAAAAATAAATTCAATTCGAAAAAATACAATTTTAATAAATAACATATCAATATTTATAATTCAGTATTTTTACGTATAATCAATCTGGTCGGAAAAAAAACAAAATAAAAGTTCCTCAATAAAAATTGTTTGAAGAATTGTTAATTGTTATTAAAATAAAGTTTTGCGTTTTCATGATTTCAATTATTGATCACGATCCCAACAGCGATCTTTTTTAAAAAAATTTTATTTAATATTTAAATTAATTTATTTTTATATTACATTAAAAATAATAAAGAAATTAAGAATTCTTAAAAAATAATTAAAATTTTCGAGTCTAACCAAAGTGAAAACTATTAATTAACTTTTTTACTTCTAAACTTCAATATACTTATCCGATTTTCCTACAAAAATATTTATCAAAAAATATTTAGTAGAGTAAAAAATCCATTTTATATACAGTCATCAACATTCAATAATGTGGTCAAATACGTGATAACCATTATGTAGTACTATAAAAGTACTAATGTACATTATTGGTTCCATATTGATTTCCTTTTATTTTTTGAATACCTATAAAACATAAATATGAGAATAATAATAAATTATTTATTAACAAGTAATATTATGTTTGCTTTTATTTTTTTCAATAAAAAATTACTTTTGAAGAGAATAATGCATAAAATTCCGTGTACATCAGATGAATATTTATCAAATACCCGGTTATCAAAAACTTAAGTGATATAAAAACTTTTAAGTACAAAGACTAAGGTTACTTATAAATGTAAAAAAGAAAATAAATAAATTTTAAATTTTTTAAAAAATTAATATTGGAAGAAAATCAGAATCTCTTAAATGAAGTGATTCAAATGCGTAAAGATTCAATTTCTATTATCACAAGTTTTCAATTAAAAAATGAATATTTTAATAAACATTGTCGAAAATTACATTTGATAATTTCTGGATAAAATTTGACATTTTTATCTCCAGTATCCACAGTTGGTCTTACAACCCCATCAGGATTCATTCCGACATATATTCCTCGATTTTCGATAGACTGAAGTGTGACGTATCCATGTTCCTTATATTTTTCTATTTTGAATAAACAATCTTTTTCTCCAGATCCCTAAGAAATGACGAATTTAGAAATAAATCCAAAGATAAATAAACTAGTAACTGTTACCAAATGTTATAATATTAGGTTGTACAGTATCGATTTTGTAGGCATGATTACAATAAATTCAACTAGTTATATTTTGATAGTCACTTAATATTTTGTTGCTCAGTTTTTTGTTTGATTGATACATATCTTGGTTGTTGAACATATCAATTAAAATTAATTAAAATTATTGATAACATATTTTAATAATCAGTTTCTTAAAAAATGGAAAAGGCAGAAAGTCGAACTAATATGAAGTACGAGTTCCTACGTTGAACCTCAACATCAAAATCCATGTGATACATGAATAGTGTATTTGGATACAATGCTACTACGCAACAGAAAATTAAAATTGGCTCAGTATATTCATGTAAGGTAATTTTAACCTCAATAATGAGTCTCGGGATAGCCCAGGAACGCAGGTAGATCTATCACAAAGTGCTCAAGATTTATTGCTAATGTTTACTATTACAAAGCAAACAATACTGAATCACTTTGGTAAAGTGAATTCCCCATGAGATGAGTGAAAATTAGAAACAAAAGATTGCTTGCTTGATGATGCTTTCTCGTTATAATTGTGACCACTTTTTGAATCGATTCGTCCCTTGTGATGAAAAATGGATCCTTTATTATAATTGCAAACTTTCAGCAAGCTGGGCTGACATGAATGAAGCACCAAAACTCAGCCCAAGCACATGATTCATTAAACAGAGCTGATGATGAGTGTTTGGTGGTCAAGTGCAGGTATAATCCATTATGACTTCATGAAACCTGATTAGTCGAATACAACATGTACAGCATCATATCTATTACAACCACATGTAAGATATGATGCGGAAACTCAAAGAAAAACAGTCGCATTCGGTAAACAAGTCGACTCCTATCTTGCCCAACGACAATAAAAAACTACATATTGCACTCTAGACAGGGACAAAACTACAGGAACTTTAGATGGAAATTCTGCATCACTCTCCATGCTCACCAGATCTATCCCCAACTGACGGTGACCCAACAAATGCGCTAAAAGGGGATTGCATAAATGTTTTTGAAAATTTTTTATTATTATTTCGTTAATGCTAAAAATATTTTTGAAATATTAATTTAATAAATTTTTATCTTTTGATCCTTTATATTAAATTAATATTGACATTAAGATTGAGATTAACATTAATCTCCTTTAAAAATTTTTTTTAAACATTAAAAAAAGATTTTTCTTTTGAATCAACCAGCCCTGAAAATTGATGGCGCTTTAGCGTGGAACCTATACAAGATCAGTATTGTAAGTTTGTGCTTTGGGGCACTAAGCGAGTAAACTAGACCGTGTAGGAAGATGATGTGATTGCTCTGAAGCATTAGCAAGACTTGGTGTGGAGCGATCACGGGTACAGATCTTGGTACTACTAGCAATTATTCAAATGAGATCCTTGAAGACTGAAGTGGAGAAGGGTTCTATGTGAACAGTATTTGAACATATGTTAGTTTTAGCATTAACGAATTTATAATATAAAATTTTCAAAAACATTTATTAAATTTATACTTCAAAAATATTTTTAGCATTAATGAAATAATAATAAAAAATTAAAAAAAACATTTATGCAATCCCTTTTTAGCGCATTTGTCGGAGTACTTTAACTGACTACCATTTCTTCCTCAATTTGAACAACTTTTTGATAGGAAAAAAATTTAATTCCGGAGATGCCATTAAAATGGCCTTCCAGGAATTTATAGACTCTCGCCCACCAAAATTTTCTCCAAACGACTTCAAAAAGCTTCCGCTCAAGAAGCAAAATTATGTCGATAATATAGGTGCTACTTTGATGAATGTCATGAATATTTGTATTTGTAAATTATCAATAAACTTTGACTTAAGTCTATAAATTTTATACTTGACGACCTAATTTAATAAATAAAAATTATTAGAATAATAGAAGAATACTTATTAATTAATTCGAAACACAAATGAATTAAATTTCAAATTAACAAACAAACCTGTACATTATTTGAACAAGAAAATAATCATCAGAGCAATTTTCCGATCGACTGACTTGCGAAAAAGAGGCAATTATTAATTTAAGAAACCACCAATTTCATACATGACATACTTAACTCAAAGAGTTATTTCAAAATAAATTAAGAAAATCATCCATATACAATTCCATAGCAAAAGATGGATAATACTTGATCTAGTTTATTTATTACTACGCAACGCTTTTCAGAATTTCTGTGATTTAATACATTTTAAAACAATTGATTACCATTTGGATTTTTTTCCAATAGGATCGAATCACTAATTTTTAAAAAAACTCTGATTAATTATTTTGATCTCTTTTGATATACATCGAAAAATATTGCAAGTGTTAAGCCACCCACCATATTCTTCAGACATTGCCCCTTCTGATTATGACATAAATCATGCATTGTTGATTAAATACATGTCTATACATAAAATTTTACTTCTGAATTTTCATTTACAATCGACACGAACTATCCAAACAACTCAAAACGAAAATAATACGAAAAGGTTGCCAATGCGTTCAAGCAATTTCTAAACTGTGTAATGATCTCTTCAAACCAAAAAAACACAGTGACCTTAAAAAGCCAATTATAATGGAAGGCTTGGACCTTGTCATAGCCTGTGTTTTTAACAACGAGGAAGATCTTACAAAATATAGGGAATACCTGGAATCAAGCAATGGCTTCAAAAAATCATGGGACTAAGTATTATGATTGGTTATTTTTGAAAGGTAAACCAAAGCTTGTCCGTGCGCTAAAAGCTCATACTAACACATTTGAAGCCATGATAGAGGATTTGAATACTCTTGTGCATTCGTTAGTTTCTACGTAATGCATAATCTTTTATTTAATATCATTTGCGTCAATGCAGGTTATTCTGTTATCCACTCAGTAGGGGGAGTCTGAGAAAAGACAAATTCACAGATGAAGTCAACAACAATTTCGACTGATATATATTCTTGAATCTCTAGTTGCCAGATGTTCAGTCAAATCTATGTTAAGAGAAACGCAATAGTGAAAGCATGGTCCAGCGTCTTAGTAATCATTGTAATTTAGTAGTTTGATAAATTATGCTTATAAAAAATTTATAATTGTTTTATTATTAAATCTATCATATTATTAATATTATCACAAACTTTTTGTTACTTTCACAAGATGGAATCAAACCTATCTAACGTTTTCAATGTCTTTTAACAACTGAAATCTTCTTTTCCTTTGTGAAATGATAAAACGTAAAGTATAATCAGTATTTGTAAAATTCTATTAATTATTTTCAAAAAATTAATTATTCATTCAATGACAGTACAAATATCAAACAATTTGGAGCTTAAAATAAGTACATCATTAATTTTTAGTATAAATTATAATAAATATTGTAATAGCAATTACAATCTCGTTCGAACAGCAAAGAATGAGTTTCTATTTAACAAGTACGAAAATAATTCATAGACAATATTTCAACAATTCGTAATTAAAACATTTTAATGTTGAAAAAAGTACTAATTAAATATTATTTTTAGAATACTTGCAATACTACAATAAAAGAGCTTTAAATTAATTAACTTTAATTATGTATCTAATAAACTGTTTAACTGTTTAACTGTTAAACAGTACTTATGTGGATAGACAAAAATATATTTAGATGCTAACTGAACTAAGAAAGATTTGGGGATTTTTATTTTATGTTTTACTTATAAAAATGAAAATTTTATTTTTTTAATGTAATGCCTATTTACACAAAGGTTTTTTCTTTAGCAGTCAACTTTAGCTTTGAACTAGGGGTTCCAAATCCCGGCATTTTCCACATCTCGGGATTTCGGGACCAATCCCAACACTAACCATGGGATCCTGAAATCCCGGAATTGCGTAAATCACTTTTATGTCGAGTAATTTAAATTTTTGAAAACAGGTAAATAAATTCTGATTCCCGGGATTGGAACCCCTACTTTGAACCTCATTTTGAAGAAATCACATCATTTCTACAAGGAAAATTTCTTCCTATTGTTCTTGAGATATTCCTTTTATTTGAATTTGTGATCTCAAACATGTTTTTTTACGGTAATTAAAAAGCCAAAATTAGGTGAGCTATTTTACCGTGAAATGCATCTACTGGACTCCTTTATCTGCCCAGAAATTCTCTAGGGAATTAAGTTTCAATGAAACGGGATTAAAATAAACTCAAAATACTCTTTTAAATCTCTCTTGAAGTAAGAAAGCACAAATCTGATAATTCCTAAACTTCATTAACATTAAACTAATTCATAACATAAGTTCATAACATTAAACTAATTCTAAAGTAATAAAAAATCTTTGTTAAGTTATTTAAAATGTGACTAAAATAAATTATGTTGATTTTGTATTAAATTAAATTTTATAAAATAGTGGAATGTTAATTTTCAAAAGAGAATAAAAATATAAAATTTCAATTTTAAAATAGCTTATCAGAATTTATAATTCCATATTTTTATATATAAGAATCTGGTCACAAAAAAGAAAACGAAAGAAAAGTTTTTCGACTAAAAATTGTTATTTGTGTTATAAATAAAAATTTGGTGATAATGAATTGTAATTTTGATCAAGAACCCAACAATTGTAAACCAATGCCAGAACCTCACTGTGTTTTCTCTATTTGGTGAATGTACAACTGATGGAGATTGTAGTGCCAGACTAATAATTTTTGTTTTTATCACGTTTTTCTTAACTTACTTTCTTGTATGTCTGTCTGTCTGTTTGTTTGTAAATCTTGCGATCGATTTTTCGACCACTTTCTAACATCCAATTGAGCTGAATTTTTTATACAGGCTTGCTTCCGATGACAATACAATTTGATAAAAAAACTTTGAAAAAAAATAATTTTTTCTAATTTTTTTTGCAAAAAACCACTTACGATTATCTACAAATTTATACACTGTATTAAATAGCAATCTTTTCGTTTATTTTCATGAATGAAGTTTTATACAGGCTTGCTTCCGATGACAATACAATCTGATAAAAAAATTTTTGAAAAAAAATTCCTAAATGATAACTAAAAATAGTTAAATAATATTATTAATAAAAAAAATTTTTTATAAAAACAACCACATTTTTCAAGCATTACCAATGCACTAACAAGAGGAAAATAATTTTTTCTAGACATGTGAGAAATTTTATACCTAACCAAAAACGTGGGGCATAGAAATGATCGATTGTTACAAAAAATCAGTAAAGAGGAAATAGCAGTTACTTATAGCAATAATTCAGAAATCCGCCCCACGTTTTTGGGTTAGGTATAAAATTTCTCACGTGTCTAGAAAAAATTATTTTCCTCTTGTTAATGCATTGGTAATGCTTGAAAAATGTGGTTGTTTTTATAAAAAATTTTTTTATTAATAATATTATTTAGTTTAATTGTGTATTCAAACGGGTTCTACAATCCTTATCTTTGACCGTCTATCTCTGTGCTGAAACTAGTGATGAAATGTGTTTAAAAACTATTCTCGTATTGAGCTCACATGCAGTGAATGTCGAACCGTGTCAATGCAGTACAATACAGAAAAACCCATCCAATCAGACAAAAGTCCCATCTGGGCACCTTTAAACTTTTTTTTATGTAATAAACAGTTGTATGTAATCTTAAGATGAACATTAGGATTCATGATTGAGTTTATCATTTGACTGGCAAAACACTCTTCTACACTAATCAATTCATACACAAGCGAGTTGTTATAAAAGTACCAAAATACTTTCAACTATTATTCATGTCATATATGAATTTAGAGACCAGATTTCTGACAAGAATAAGAAGAGCATAAAACAAAAAGCAAAACAAAAAAAATTCTTACTTGGCAATCACAACGACCATTTTTGATCCTTATAAATTGATTGGGATAAACCACAGATTCAAACATAAAACATTTTTGGTCATCAAATATTTTATGTACAATGAAATGAGCAGTTCTGTTTCGTTTCCCGGTGGCTGTCAGTGAGCAGTCATGGGTCACGGCCAAGGTCTGTATCAGACTTGTGGAGAAACAAATAACAGCTTCATTTCGAAATATACCCTATAAGAAATAAACGTATCAATAAAAATATTTAATATACTTTTCTTCTAATTTATTTCAGGTCATTTTAACAATATCCATATTTTTTATTCAAAGTTTTTATTGAAATATCGTGTATAAGTAAATATATATTTGTAAATTAATTATAATAATACTAACTTAAACTAAACTTGCAAATTTTTAATTATGAAAATTATCAACAGAATTTATTATAAATTTTGTCTGACAGTAAATCGTGCAAAATGAATGAAAAATTAAAATACATTTGAAATTAATTTTTATAATTAAAATAAAAATTTCTAAAGCCTATTGCTCTTCGTGAGCCATTCTTTTATCAAAAAACTGTCCTTGTAAGTGTATATTTTTAAGTGGAATCTTTATAAAAGGGTATTTTATTTAATTGAATATAATATAATGAATATTATCAATGTAAAGATAAAAATGAAACTATAAATATTATTTATGTAAAAAATAAGGTTTATTTGACTTATTTTATTAATGTTTTCATATCTTTTTTTATGAATATTATATGATGAAAAGATTTTACAATAAATATAAATCAAATTTATATTCCTTTGGATTTAGGAACAAAACTATTTAATGGTTAATGCTCAAAAGTACAGTTATATGACTTATTGTCGACAATTTCTAATACCAATGTTACAATATTAAATTTTGAGTGTACAATACTATACAGCAAGTAAGGAAACAACTTCGGCAACTAAGCTTTTTATTTTGGTATATAAAACTAATTAAATCTTTTAATATTTGAATATTAAAAATGTCGATGAAGTAAAGAAATTTAAACTGAGTATAAAATTTATAAAATAAATGTTTTTAAGTAAAACGATTTTAAAATGAAAATAATTTTTAGATAAAATTGTTGAAGAAATTATTAAAGTTAAATTTTAATATTAGGTTGAGGAATAAGTTCCCGCCGTTTTTTGAATTTTTAATCAATTTTTAATCAATTTAATATTTAATTCTTCGAGTCAAGACCGGGCGATTTCTACCAAAAGAGCATTGAAAAACTCGTTGAACTTTGGGAAGAAGTCGTGAACAATGGCGGAGATTATATTTGTGATTAATTTGTAGTAACTTTTTTGTTAAAAAATAAAATTTTAATTTTTCAAAAAACAGCGGGAACTTATTCCTCAACCCAATAATAAAAACTGAAAATATTTGTAAATATATAAAATAAAATTTGTTTGAATATTTATTTAATGCGATTAATATTCAAAATCTTATCAATTTAAATGGATGTCGGAATTAAGAAAGTTTTACTGAGAATTGTCCAAAGACAATTTAAAAAATAAAAGTTTGGAAAATCATATAAGTGTTCTTGATAATGAGACTTGACGGTATAATGAGAGAATTACAAAATTATTTGCTTCACGCAATATTAAACATATTTTTAAAATTAATTAAAACCAATAAACGTTTGTAAACAAAAATATTCATATATAATTTTAATTTAATAAATTACACAATATTTTTCTGTTTACAAATAATTATTATATATTTAAAAATTCTATTATAAAAACTACAAAAGTGTTTGAAATATATTGACATTTTCGTGTGAAACACAATATTTAGACTTGGTTAAAGCAATGTAATGTTATGTAAGCAATGTTAATCAATAAATTATCAAGTAATTAAAATAATGTCAAACCATTCATAATAATGTCAAATAATAATATCTGATTATTGAAACGGTGAATAAAAGTTAATGATGTTTGATAAGTAAATAAATATTATTTTAGTACATTTTATTAAATAAAACTACTGACAGGCAGATGTTGAGGCTTATTGTTTTATATAAATAAATAATATATCTTAGTAGTAAATGAGAATATGATTTTTTTACCAATACTTAACTTTAAATTTAAGAAAGACACTTATTCAACCTTGAAATTTTAGAATATCTTATCATATTATCATAATTAATAATTTAATTAAATTTTTTTATAATTCAACAATTATATATTATCAAAAAATATTACACACCATTTTATTGTTATTAATTTAAAGAAAATCAAAGAAAATGTTTTTAAAATTCTGTTTATGAGGAGTTTGTTAAAATTTTAACAATTACATAAAACAAAAACAGAGTTTACAATCTAAAACACTTATATTAAATTAAGTCCATATATTTTCAAAAATATAGATTAGTACTCACTGTGGTGAGTGACATACAGCACATTTTCTATATGTAAGCCTACCACAGTAAAACTTCGAAGTTTAGGACATTTTTAGACATTTGACCTTGACTGACCTTGAACGACCTTGACCGACCTTGGGTTACTAAAGCGGTTTTGGAGGTCTTGTGGTGTAGAAAGCCCATGCATGTTTTAAGTATACCATAGTATATATATAGTTTTTATATATAATACTAAAATTTTATGTATCATCGTTACGGTAACCAAGGTAGTTGTGATTGTTGATGGGGCACATTAGACGATTCATGAGGTATTGTTTTATGGTAAATAACATAGATATAACACATGGGTTTCATATATATATATATATATATATATATATATATATATATATACGAAAAAATCGATTTTTAAACACTTTTGAGAATTTCAGAAATATTCGAATTTTAATTATCACTTTTTCAAAAATGTTGATATGGAATTTAAATGTAAGTATATGAGTTTCTATTCAAATGTATCAGCACATTTTTAATATTCTGCTTCCTTATTCCTCTAAAATCAATGTGCTTTTTGTATAAATTTGCACATTATTTTAATTATAGGAAAAAGTAATCAATATATGAAAATTCTAATTGCATACTCAGATAGAGAATCAAAATTTGCATTAAAACATGATATCAGTTTTCAACAATAGCACTTTTAAAAATTTTTATGTATTGATTTTTTCACTTTTGCATATATGCAGCCTAAATAGCGCTGTGCTAGCACATTAAAAATGTGCGGCACAACCTCCACTATTGATTAGCACTTTTTCAACGGTTGCTAAAGAAAGGGTCACGGTTTCTATGGATACGGTTACTGTTACCATTGTTACAACCACCTTGAATTACTGTAAAAATAGCGAAATTTATTTAAATGAATACAATATAATAAATATTATCAATATTAAAATAAAAATGAAACTATAACAGCAATACCTAAAAAAATCTCCAAAATGTTATACTTACATTTGTTTTTTATACAAGGAAAATACTTTATTTTTACTTTGTACGTCAAGTAAATACTTAAATAAAAAAACTCTATATTTATACAAAATTTAGTATTTAATTTATTTATTTATAGTATAAAATTCTATCAATGAGATAGAATATTAAAAATGAAATTAAAATATTTGACATAAAACCAAACATTATTTTATTACATTAACTAGCCAGTTCTTTGTTTTTGTTGAATTATTTAGGAACTCTCATTGAAATTAGTAATAAAAAAAATTAAATAAAAGCATTAAATAAAAATATTGAAGTTTAATTAAAATAAAATAGAATGACAGAAATATTACTTTAATCAAAATACTTCCAATCTATTTGAAAGTGCTTTAAAATATTTTTATAGTGGATTGTAATGTAAAAAATTTATTTAATCATAAATAATATATTTAAAATGAATTTAAATATTTTTGAAAATAAATTTTAAATATTTTAGTAAGTATTCGTAATTTAAATTTGTTCGAATAATTATTCTCATTATAATTAGAGATTTAGAAATAGAATTAAAATTTATTAATAAAAAACGATGTCTAACTACGAAAGTTTTGTGGAGAATCGCTCTAGAGAAAATTCAAGTTTTAATGTCAATAACAATATTGGAAATCATATTAGTTTTCTTCATTTTGATAATAATTTTTAGTCTTATTATCATTTAAATTTGAAAAATTTTTATGGATCATTGACAGTTTTCAAAAAAAAATGTTGATGTTTAATAAGTTTTTGAAATATCTGGGTTTTCTGATATTATTACTTGTCAAGTTTCAAATAAGATTTCATATTGATAAAAGTTCAAAAATGAGTAAAATAACTGTTAAATAACGAAATTTAAAGGTTCTTTAATTTAATTATTTAAGTAATAATTATCGGACAAAAAATTGCCAAATTAGTTATAATTATCGGAATAAATAAAAAAGGAGTGAGGACATTAGATAAACTATAAAGATATTATAAACTAAAGGCAAATGTGAAAAAAGTTAAATAAAGAAATAATTACACGAAAAAATAAAAATCACTACTGGAATAATTTAAAATTCACTTGAAATTATGCTTACCAGAGTGATTCTTTTACCAAATCCAACAGGTTCTTCATCGATGGTGATTAATGATTGCGCTTATTTTTTAAAAAAAATTTATACAAAATTGTATTTTTTTTTGAAATCCCCGTGAATCTTTCTGAAAGACTTATAAATGCATTTTTGAGGTGATCTAAGTGATTACCCTGATATGATCTAAATATTAAGTTTTTATATTTTACATAAAAAACTAAGTTAAACATCGTTTACAACAATATGAGTTATGTTAATTAAATATTTCGTTTTATATTTCTATTTATTACAGATGCACAAATATTCAATATAAATTTTAGTAAAATTGATACATTGAAATTCGTACATTACTATTATATTAAAGATTAAACTGATAAATAAAATTATAAAGACTGAATATATTCTTTAAAAATGGAAAATGAATATAAATATTTAAGCATCATTTTATATTTTTCATCATAATTCTGAGTATGCATAAAACAAGATCATTAAACAATGTATTTATATCTTTTCATTGATCTGAAAATTTCATACGTACGATATTTAACAAAAGTCTTTTTAATGAGTCTAGAAATATGTTCTTATGTTTTTAATGGAAACTGTAAATATTTTTCATTTAATTTTAATGAATAATTATTTATTAAAATTCCATTTCTAAAATATTTTCATTTACTAAATGATGCAGTGCAACTTCTATAGTTTATGGCAAGTGTTAATTGTTACAATTTGACAAGAAATATATCCCGATTGTGTTTCATATCTTTTTTGATGCAATTTAAAAAAATTATTTATATTTTTTAATTACAAAAATATAAATAATAAAAAAATTAACATACAACATATTTTTTCATTAAAATTATAATTTAACCATTAATTATACATCATCCGTAATTTATTATTTCTTCCTATATATAAATTTGATTAAAACAAATAATTAAATGTATTTTAAAATATTATTATTTTCAAGGCTGATTAAAGTTGCTT
The DNA here is from genome assembly GCA_001938485.1 of Girardia tigrina. NCBI lineage: Eukaryota > Metazoa > Platyhelminthes > Tricladida > Dugesiidae > Girardia > Girardia tigrina. Next base: position 62,466 of record MQRK01168796.1, read on the forward strand.
TTTGTAGCATCACTGTAATGCAACCTAATGTAAACCGTCGAAAATAGAATTTATTCGTGTATTTCCGGAGAGTATCAATTTGAATTATACTAAGACAACAAACTTTTTTTACAATGTTGTAGATTATATTTATCTAAGTTATAAATTATTTAGTTAATAAAGAATAAAAAGGAATAGGAAAATTAGAAAATGAGATAGAAAAGCTTCTATTTTATTCAAGTTGACTGAATGATGGATTATTTGTAAAAATTATTAAAAGTATAATAATGTAAAAATAAACAATAATTATGTGCATAATTTATTGGGAAATTTTATTGATCAAACTTTTAGATGTTGTTGTACCACAAAAAATAACTTTCAAAAATTGACAGAATGACAAAAAAATAGAAACCAATAAATGTATGGACAAGAAGAACAAGCAAACCAAAAAGAGGTAATGATTAAGCTAACATTTTGTCTGTTTTTTCATACAAAATCCGAGAGTTTTACTGTGCTTAGTATGTTGAATTTAGTGTTTACTAAGCAGTATTTGTGGGAGGATTTACATGTTTGATTTAATTGGAAGAAAATACTGCTTATTTTCAAATTTTTAAAAGTGTAAATTATTTTCATTGGCCCAATGTGTTTGGCACACATTTATATTCTCTATCCATCTGTGCAATTAGAATTTTGTTATACTGATTTATTTTTCATATACGAAAGTTTAAAGTGCAAAAAAGGGGAGCATCCCCATAGGTTTTAGAGGTACAAAAAAACAGATTTTTTAAATTTTGATAGAGCACATGGAATAGAAACTCATATATCAATACTCATAATCCAATTTTAGATTTTCAGAAAAAATGTACAAACGTGCAGAAATCGATTATCAAGATTTTGAGTTTTATAGTGCAAAGTGGAGGAGAATCACTATAGGTTTTAGAGGTCGTAGAAAGCACAATAAGGAATTAGTGAACATTAGGCTAGTGAACATGAATTGAAACCCATATATTAATAGTCCAAATCCGTATCAACATTTTCCAAAAACTTTTCACTAATCGATTTTTTGGTGCATAGGAAGAACAAAGTACAATATGAAAATTGTGCTGATGCACTTGGATAGAAACCCATAAATGAATAATCAGATTTCATTTAAACATTTTCGAAAAAGTAAGTAGAAATCCATATTTGAAGCATGTTGCAATATGTATATAGTTTGTAGGCAATATGTATTCAATTTGTCAATTGGGAACATCACCAATCAATAGAGCACACATTCTTGCACGTGTGCACATGTGCATGCCCTGGGCATCACTGCACAGCACATCAGGCAATGTGTGAAAAACAATTAATTCAAAATTGGGCTATTTCTTTCATATGAATGTCAAATTTTTGATTACAATTCAAAATTCAAATTCTTGGTTTTTTGTCTATTTGTTTTCTCTTTGGTGCCATTATGTTATATGTGTATTTATGAATGTTATTATCTTTTTTGTGGTTTTAATGTTTTATTTTAAGTGATATGTTAAAAAAATTAAAAATAAATAGTATAATAAACTATAATAAACAAGACAATAAGTCATATAAATATTTTTATAGT
>MQRK01168805.1:2482-20316 GCA_001938485.1 Girardia tigrina
GTTGCAGAGTTCGGTCACCAAAAAACCATTCGAAGTTATTGGAATAGACGGGACCTTTTATCAGTACAAGAAAAGGATACCGATACATCCTTGGGGTCATTGACTACTCCAAATATATATGTATAATACCGATGAAGACAATAACAGTGGAAGAGGTGATTAAAAAGTTATGGATCCACTGGATATCCAAATTCGGTAACCCGGATAGAATACATTCCAACAGGGGTACTAATTTTACCTCGAATTTATTTGTTGAACACGGCCGAGCACTGGGAATCGAAAAAACACATGCCTCACCATACTACCCACAAAGTAATAGATTAACAGAAAGATTGTTCAAGACTATAAAACCTATGATCAGTGCAGTAATGGAGGAAAGAAAATTTCTAGTCTGGAGTGAAGCACTACCGTTCGTAGAACTGGTAATACGAACGACAAAAAAAATGATGAAAAACTCTCCATATGAAGTACTTTTCGGACACAGACCACGGATCCATTTCAATTACCCAGAATCCTAATACAGACACGGAATATCACAGCACAGATGAATACGTGAATGAAATGAGACGGAAGATAAAATTTATACACGAAAACATCGAGAAAAATGCACGAGAACAGAACCAAAAAGATAAAGAGAGATATAATAAGAACCCATGGAGTACAAGATTGAAAATAAGACAGAGAGTAATAATTAAGAACCAAAGAGCACAGGGGTTTGAATGCAAATATATTGGACCGTTTGTTATCAAGAGAATTATTAACGACTGGACATTCATTCTTTATCACGAAGCAACTAATAAAGAAATACAGCGAAACTACAATCAGATTAAAGAGCTAAAAAAATGGCAAGTACAGAGCGAGAAAACAAAAACCCAAACCAGTATACGAACATGGAAATTGAAGAAGAGCGAACCGATACAGAGCAATGAGAGAAGGTACCCGACCAGAAGTGCGAGAAACCCAACACCAATATACAAATGATTTTCTAAGAGGGCAATGTGATATTAAAATGAATAATTAAAAAAAAGCGTGATTAATTATAATTGGATATTTGTTTTAATAATCGATGCAATGTGGTATTTGTCAAATATATAAATTAATCGTCAATTGCATTTATTGAGTTTTGATAATCGTATTATTAATATTATTGTCATAATATAACAGATACTTGCAAAACCTTTAAGGGTATTAAATTGTGGAGAAATTAGATGGATCTTTAATCCTCCGAGGGCGCCTCATTTTCGAGGAATTTTTGAGTCTATGGTGAAAACAATCAAAAACGCTAATTTCCAGATGAAAGCACGTGCAGAATCTAACTATTCAATTTTGGAACAAGCGGAAATAGAAAAGTTCCTCTACAAAAATTTTTTATTAAAAACAGCAATTTTTATTACAACAAAAATTGTTAACTAATCATCGAATGGAGGAACAGAAGTAAATGATTAAAAGAAAACCGAGATCTGAAAGAGGGAGATTTGGTATGGTTTTTAAAATCGGGTGATAATAATAAAAGATGGCCTGTGGAAGTAGTAAAGAAGATGATTCTGGGTCCTGATAACAGATGTAGAGTAGTAGATATCGAAATTGATGGGATACTGAAAAGATGAGCAATGCAGCAAATATGTAAAATTGATTATCACAACGACAATGTACCTGAAAAGGAATTTAACGAACGAGATGAAGTGATTTCAAGAATAAAAGGTCAACAGAGTCAGGGCAATTATGATTGATAACAGAGTGGGCGTCGCAGCGGTTGCGTGGCCGCGACGATCTGGTGTTAGGCGACGAATGCTGGTTCGAGGGAAAAAATAAATTCTAACAATTTTGATCCCCATCCCATTGTTCCGTCTGTCAGACATTCGTCCAGACTATCTCCTGGTAATGAAGAATCTCAAAAACCACTGATATTATTAGTTTCCGAAAAATGCTCTCCCGGTAAATCAACATATAATTCAGGTATATTCAGAGATTCTGTCAAATTATAGCCATCTTCACACTCCTCTCTCGTGAAATCCGACAGAAAAGGATCAGTTTTTACTTTATCATACAGATCATCAAAGTCATCGAAATTAGCGGCATCTTTATCATCGTTGTTAGAAATAATACTCAAAGTTTTTTCATCATTTAAATCATTTTCTTCGTTATAACGATTTGATTATTCATTTGACGATTTTGGCGACAACGATGAAAATTGAGCATCGGACATATAATTTTCTTAATATATTCCACAATCAACAAAACTAAACGACCAGTAGAAAATTCGAATTTACAAAATATTTATTTATTCTTTATCAAATACAAAAACTCACACAGAATTCACCTCATTTTGATCCGATTAAACAAAATCACACAATTTCTAATTTCGACAAAAAATACACAAATTAAAAAATTCAAAAAAATATTTAGATTGGATGATGTTACAAAATAAAATGGATTTGATTTCCAAACATTGATATTAAATCACTCAAATCGATATCGGTGTCAAAAACCAATTTACCGAATTCTTCGGCAAATTTTCGATAGATTTTAATGACGAAATTTTTGATTTTATAACCTAATACGAGATTCTGAGTATTGCATTGAAATTCCCAACAAAAACATCGGAAAGATTTTCAGTGTTAAAAAGAAAATTTTCAAGATTTTTTGATTGTAAATATGTGAAAAACTCAAACGGTTGAGGAATGTGTAAACTCGGAAAAATTTGAAATTCGTTAATGATTTTATCACAAAACAATGATAATTAATTGCTTCATGCGGGGGAGAAATGGCGGATTCAAATTAATGAACCAATTAATTAAAAAACATTTGTGTGTATAAAGATTTCAGTTTTATCATTATCTGACATTTTGTTCAATAAAAAAAATTAAAAAAAAGATTTATCATAAAAAAATTAAATTAAACTTATTATTTGAAAAATAATTCTGAACTTTTCTCAAAAATATGTATATTGAAAAAATTGCAGTATTGTTTAACTGCATTAATTGGAAATTTATGTAATTGGAAATAATAATAAAATTTTTGAAAGGTAAATTGAGTTCTGTTTTTTTTGCAATTCGAAATCGAAAATTTGGAAACAAAATTTAAAAATGGCTAACTACCCGCTACACGCATGTCTTGAATAGGCAATTCGAGAAATCGATCAGAAAATAAAGAATAGAACTTTGAAGGATGTCGAAAAGTTAGTAACGGAGTATTTAAGTAACGGACAAATAGAAACCAGATTACGAGTTGTATTGGCCTTACGACACACACAAGTTCAATCAGGGTGGTGAACAACGACGGAAGGAACTGATAAAATTTGCATCACATGTAGTGAAAGTCCATATAGTATCAGGAATCAACCAACTAGGTGGCTGGGATAAAATTTATAGAGAATTGCATCGAACAAGAGGAAGATTTCGAGGAACTTAATCACGAAGTTTTAAAACAAATAACAATAGTGGATTCACTGATTTGCACAAATTCACTATTTTTACTATTAAAAATAAATAATAACAATATCATACCAGATTAACCCAAAAGTTGTAACAAAATTGGATTAATCTGATTTTATATTAACAAAATAAAAAAAAACAATAGTCAAAAATAAGCAAATCAAAACGCAATTAAAAGACCAACTTTAATATGAAAGAAAAATATTCGAATATATCATAGACATAACATTCACATGGTAAGTAATTATTATTCATATTATTAACTTTTTATTGATTTCATTATTATTTTCATTTGTATACAGCAATAAACTAAAGTCATTGTGGATCTAAATGAATCAAGGTCAAATTTAGAACGACGGCAAATAATACACGATGTTTTTCAATTAAGATATGATAAAAGTGATTGCATTAGACTCGAGTGAGGTGTAAAGTAAGAAAGAGAGAGAGAGAGTCAGCGATAAAAATGAAGTAAATGAGTATTCCTTTTTGTTTTGTAAAGGTGGTTGTTTTCAGATAATATGAATACGTTGTTTGTTAATCGTCATCGTACACCGAGTGATACTAGAATGAAAGTAAATTCAATTAAAGGGATAAATTGAGCTATTTTGTCATTCTAGTACTTCTTGTTCTGAAACAAAATTTAAATTATTTTGTAACTCGATGTAAAAATGATTCATTGGAAATGAAGGTTGAAAGAAAGTGATGCGATCAAGTGGAACCAAGAGAGCACCACAAATCCACCAGGCCCTACAATTACTACTTATATTAACAATGTTTCTATCACAGATATCAGTGGCACATGTAATATTAGGTTGGGACTGCGACAATATGAAAATCGGCAAACAGCAATATTCGTTATTGGATACCGAAGAATGTCCGGAAGCAGAGCCCCAACCCTTTATCTCAATCGCGAATAACACTCATTATTACGTCTATCAAGAAGCGGAATACGAGAAAATAAAAATAAGAGAGTGCACCGTATATATTCAACAGCGTATATATTATGTAGCGAGTCATCGTGCGGACAGCAGAGTTGGTCATCAATCGTGGAGGACGGATTAAATAAAACAGTAGAACGAATACCAAGAGTAGTTTCTAGGGATGCATTTTATACAAGATAATCATAACAGCAACGGACATTATCGACACAAACCAGAACGCGATTAACTATACGATTAACTATACGTGATAGTTATGAAGCGGAACTGAAAGAATACGAAGGAGGAAGAGTTTAAATACCCACCACTACTAAAAATGTAATGGGTAAATTGGCCAAACCCAGGGGACGAAAGAAAAAGACCGCCATTCCAATAGGGAGCAGACGCTGAACCTGACAAACGAAATCACAGAAATAATAATGCAAAACCAACACAGCCGCCGCCATTCACTGGAGGTATGAATTTACCGAATATTAGAAGGGGACACACGCAATATTAGTCCGAGAGATCCTAGGTATATGATGAACTGCGCTTTGTTCGATGATGGAAATCACGTCGGTAATCCTGTGATGAATATCGACCGGGTAAACCGGGAAAAATCAGGAGTGGACACTCTGTATCCCTAACTTGATGAGGTCAACGTATCGGACGATAACATTACAGATGACAAACGGAATAGAATCGAACGACGGCGTAGGCGATCAAGACAAAGGACCACAAGGAATCGAAATTCAAAGACTAAGGAAAGAAGGGCAACTAACACGGCGAGGAAATATCTACATCAACTCGATTGCGGAGAAGAGGATAAGAATAACGACATAGATCATGACAGAAGATCGCCAATCAAACGAATAAAAAGGGATGAGCAAGTAAAGGACAGAGAAGAGACCCCTCCTAATAATCAACACATTCACAAGGATGGTGGCAACATATCAGAAGAACGTTCAACGGACGAGGAGGTAGACGAAATACTCAACAGAAGCTCAGATTTCCCTTACCCAACAGTCTTCGAGTGGGAAGAATTGTGAAAGGATCTCAACTTCCTTAAGAATTTAGTCAACGGAGCTCAAGTGCTAGGGATGGAGCAAACAGAGCGATATCGCAACTTAAATCATTACAATGAGGGGTGAGGCTTCAAACCTCAATTAGTGAGGAGGAACCACAAAAAATGGTTGATAAAATAAGTGAAATTTTGGAACAAATTCGACCAACATCTCCCATATAGAAAAGTTCCTCTACAAAAATTTTTTATTAAAAACAGCAATTTTTATTACAACAAAAATTATTAACTAAAAATTGTTTGAATAATTGTTAATTGTGTTATTAATAAATTTTTGGTGTTAATGAATTCTAATATTGATCAAGAACCCAACAATGTGCTTTACCTGGCTGGACTATATAAAAAGTTTAATGAAATGAACTTGCAACTTCCATGCAAGATGATAATACTTATTGATTGCAAAAAAACATTATAGTGACCACCAAATGTCAATATATTAACCCTTAGAAACCCTTGGTCACCTTTTCATCCGGAAGAAAGAAATCACAAATTCAATGGACCGATGAAGCCGACACGGCGTTCAGACAAGTAAAATAAGATATGCTATCGATGTCACCTCTTCATTTTCCCGATAATTCAATACCCTTGACACTCACAACCGATGCATCAAATACAAGTATAGGTGCCGTACCCATGCAAGTACGGGAATCACTTCCAGAGCCTATCGAATTCTATTTTCACAAGCTCTCACCTGCACAAACACGATACTCAACTTTCGATTGTGAACTTTTGGGTCTATACCTCGCTACTTGCCACTTTGAAAACTTCATGATCAACAGGGACACCACATTCTACACAGATCACAAACCATTGCTCAACTGCATGACCATGAAGTCCCCATCGCTGAGACAACAGCGACAAATCAGCTACCTCTTTCAATTAAACATGAAGATCAGACACATTAAAGGAGCTGATAATGTCGTAGTCGATTGCATATCCAGGACACACATCGCCAGCCTCATATTCGAACCACTTCACGATGGAGGTACTAGAACAATACCTTCCGACACAAAAGTATCTCACCCACTTCAAGACTCCACCAATAGCGTACGGTAAAGTGTTCTTCGACACTTCCTACTAGAGATGTACTCGTCCAGTCCTCTCAGGATTTACGAGCACAAACGTTCCAGTCAGTCCATAACACCTCCCATCCAGATTCGAAGGCCACATATGAGCTATTACGAACAAAGGTGGTATGGCCATTCATGCGCCGTGATGTGAAACTATGGTGCCGCACTTGCTTCTCATGCCAGAGAAGCAAGACCACCGGGCACACAAAACCACAAATTCTATCCTTCTTCAATGCCAGCCGTTTTGACACAGTCCACATCGACATCGTTGGACCTCTACCAAATTCTCACGGGTTCCAGTACATCCAAACCATGATTGACCGCAACACTCGTTGGCCAGAAACCTTTCCCCTTCGGAACATCACAACCGAAACAAACATCATTAACTACATCGTCAATCACTGGATCGCCAGATTTGGAATCCTGTTAAAGATCATAACAGACCAAGGACGTCAATTCGAATCGGAACTTTTCACCAGCCTCATGAAACGGATGGGCAACCAGTAGGTCAGGACGACCGCGTTTCACTAGAAAACCAAAGGACTGGTCGAGCGTCTACACCGCACACTCAAAAATTCACTACGAGCGCAGCCCGCAAACAAAGAGTGGTATCGGCAACTACCATACATCCTTCTCGCTTGGAGAAACATTCCGAACAGTCGGCACGGAACGTCTCCCGGCCCAATTACTATTCGGTACCAACACATCCTTCGTGAATAAGCTATTTTTCAACGAAGCTCAACGCGACGACGCATTACTCTCTGCGGCTCGCAACCCCTTCCAGCATGCAGACAGAATGCCGGCACACGCCGGAGCCAACAAATTCTTCGTCCCGAAAGAGTTGACCACCACAAAAATTATTTGGTTACAACGGGAATGCCCGAAAACGTTACAGTACCGTTACACTGGTCCATATAAACTCTTCAAATTGGCGGATCATATCAACACAGCCACGATAGACATCCAAGGTGTTGAACGCAAAGTAAACATCACCAAACTGAAACCGTGCATCCACATAGAAGATTCAATGGACAACAACGATCTCCCATCCTCTGCTCGACGGTCCGTTTCCTTTGCACCACTGGCACAAATCAATGGCTCGCAAACCCTTCCCACCAAACATTAACCTGCATCATGCTCTGTATTTATCGTAGGGGGCTGATGTAGTGACCATCAAATGTCCATATATCAACTAAATAAATTAATTAACAAACTGTAAATAATAAAAAAAACAATTAATTTTGACAAATTTAAACAGAAAATTTTCCTTAAAGAAAATTTTCACTTTTTCTACAAAAATCGAAAATTTATAAATCTAAAATCTAATTATTCATTTTGAGAATATTAAGGATATTAACAGCCGAAGTCGTATTACAAGATTTACTACGACAAAAATGGTCTGTAATCAGCGTCTGGGACATGACTTGTTTCTTCAATTGATTTTTCAAAAATTTGCCAAAATCTGCAATGATTAAAACAATTGTATTTTTAATTAATTGTTAAATAACAATTAATTTATTATACAATTAGTAATATAAATTTTTAAATTCGACAATAATTGACTTCAATTGTCTAGGGAAAGATGTCACGCTTCAAACACCAACCAGTCTCAAACATACTATAAAACTCATTCAACAATCACTCAACATCCTTCAAACATCATTCCAATATCCCTCATAGAGAAATTTAAAAATAAAATTTTTCCTAAAAGAAAATTTTTACATTTTACAAAATTCTTGATTTCTAAACTTTTTAAAAAATAAAAAAAACCAAAGAAAAATATATGTTTATGCAAAAGGAAAAGTGAACCGAAAACGACAGAACTTTATTTTCAAGAAATTATGATTAAAGAAAAATGTCGATCTAAAATTAAATATACTTTGTTTTAATAAACAAAACGACAAAAAAGCAAAGAAGCGAAAAAATATATTAGGAAAACACACTGAAACTACAGACAACTATCGATCAAAGTTAAAACATGGAATAGCAAGAGTGTGGATGTGCAAAAAATTGTTCATGTGAATAAACATTGACAACTAATCGAATTCGTGTTATTTATTTTCGTCATATTCAATTATCGCCTAATAATGGTTTTTGGAACACGCGTGGGTGTGAGATCGCATGTTTATGTCACGGCCCCCCATCATAATCATTCTTTGAGTAATGCATTGACCACATCGATTACTATATCGGACCGTGTCGAACTCGGTAATCAAGAAGAGGGTGGAACCTCGGATCAGCTCGCCAACGGGAACAACGTCCGAACGGCGGCTCTTCGTTGTCCGTGTCACGATGCTCGCGAGTGTGGTGGCGACCCTTCGAACGTTCGAGCGCCACCAACATATTGTAAATTTTATCTACCTACAACAGTTCTTATCCCCTAGCATTTCAGCCCCCAGCCACTCGGCGCGCCTCGATCGAAGTCCGGAGCTCATCCCGGGNGGCGACCCTTCGAACGTTCGAGCGCCACCAAAATATTGTAAATTTTATCTACCTACAACAGTTCTTATCCCCTAGCATTTCAGCCCCCAGCCACTCGGCGCGCCTCGATCGAAGTCCGGAGCTCATCCCGGGCACTTCAAACCACAACCTCAACACAAATCATTGTTACATTCACAAATAGAAGCTTGATTTATTCCGTCAAAACATTCTTAGAAAAGAATTCTACAATTTTCCTGAGCTTGCTTCTTTAATAAACGAATTATATCCAAAAAATGTTGAACGCTATGGTAATCATTTGCTGAAATTAAAGAAAGATATAGAAACTCGCTTTCGTGATATTTGATCCGAAGTTAGGTGGTGTGGAGACACTGGCTTGCCGGGAGCTGTGCTCACTCATCAAGACCAAATACAAAAGTTATAAAACTTCTTAAACTCCTCTATTTGAAGATCAATCTGAATCTCATTTATCTATAGAATATTTAAAACAGACGCCAACTCAATTTCAATCAAAACTTTAGTCATTCAAACATAAAAATGGTCGATTTTCTCTTTCTAATATTATAACAATAATTATTATTGTTCCTTATTTTCTCTGATTGTTTATTTTGTTTGAAAAAATTTCGGTTATAAAAAAATTAAATAAAAAGTGGTAAAAAATCCAAAAGATCCATTTTAAGAAAGAATGTGAAGAAAGAGTCGAAAATTAATCGAAACTTTGAGAAAACAACCAAGAAAACCGAAAAAGACATTAAAACAATTTAAAATTGCAATTCAAATCGATTTAAATTCGAATAATCAATGAATTTATTTGTAATTGTAATTGTGATAAATTGATTGGTTTATGATTTGTATTTTCAGTGGTGAATTTTTATTTTATATGTGTGCAATTTTTATTTGAAATTAGATAAAAAATCATTAAATAAAAAATGCCAAATGGCAAAAATGTAAAATAAAATAAATTAAAAAAGGTTAAAAAACGTTACGTAGTTTAAACGCGTAAATTAAATCAAAATGTTGGTGATACGGTGTTGAAATTATTTGTTGATGTGCGCGAAAAATTGGTGATTGAGGTTCAGGGTTTTATTGAAAATAAAATGTAAAATTGCGGAATTGAAAATTGATTTGATTTTATGAAATCATTTATTTGAAAAAAAATTGTAAATTGCTGTAAAATTTTGATGTTCGACATATGATGTTCGTTGTGATGCTCGGCAAATAAAGATCCACTTATTAACTTATTCGTCTTGTTGATTAAAAAAACAGTTGTGTTTCGAATGTACAAATAAAATTAAATATGAAATTCTCTTTCTCTAAAACAATATCAGAAAAAGCGCCGAAAAAACCAAGCGACCCCAAAAAGAAAGAATTCATCACGAATTTCTTAAATTGTTCAAATCGAAATTCAAATGAGATTTTTCTGAAAAATAATTTTTTGAACAGAACGACAAAAAACTCACCGGAAAAGAAAAAAGGAAAAATTCCCGAAATAACCAAACCGATATTCCAATTTAAACTGCGAGACATCAAAGATTTCATGTGAAACGACACATTTCATTTAACTGTGCCAATCAATTCCTCCGAATCTGTAAGTTAATGCGAAATCTTCAAAATAACGATCCCGGTGCGATGCTGGAGTTTGTTGGACCGAGACGGGGTCCATTTGCGCGAAGAATGGGCGGTGTGAAGTCAGATAAAATTGTGATGGTGAAAAAGATTAATGAGGTCCATGGAACGGTTACTGTTACTGTGAGAGCTGATGATTATGCATCCTATGATGACGAAGAGAGAGTTCAGAACAAAAAGAATGAAATCGAGATTGATGAGCTGTAGGCGAATGCCGGTAAGATTGGTTTTTCCACTACCCTCGTCCCGGAGACAGTAACCCTGGGACCCCGTAGTCGCGCTGCGCTCGCTCTCACACCAACACATGATCTTATCGCAATGAAAATTAAATCATGAATGACTGATCTTTTTCAAGTAAAAATTTATAATGTTGAAATTCAAATACAGGAGGAGTTACTAGAATGATAAAAGATGTCAAATAAATTTCAGCAATGGAGGACTGATGAATTTATGGCAACAATCAAGAATGACAACTCTGTATCCTAGATTATGGTCTCAGATGCATTTGCTATTACTTTCATTTCTCTCGACGTATCTAGTGCAGGCTAGTTTTAGCACTGTAAAGAATCTGTTGAACAGAAAAAGATATCGTTTTGAAATTATCAACAGATGTTCGTCTTCTATTGACTCAGTTGAAGTCAGATAAGGATGACCTTGCCAAAAATATCAGGCTCAGGGTTCTCATTAAGTGATGTATAAAGTTTTTTATAAGATACAAAATGAAAAATAAATTTTTACAAATTCTAAATATCACTTTGTTTACATTTTTAAAGTTTATATAGAAAAATTATGAATTTAAATCATTTCTTCAGGTATTTTTGTTGAAGAATATTTTTCCACTGAAACATTTTTTTATAAAATACTTTGAAAATAATTTTTGACAAATAGTTGTATTTTTAATTAACAAGTTATTTAAAATGTGATAACCTCGTTAAATTTGGTGCTTATATAATCTTTTTTTCCTTCTTCTTTTGTGTGAGTTTTTATTGTTTTGAATTGTTTTTTGTTGATTCACTAATTGTTTTTCATATTTTTTTCTCATTTTGTATTCCAATTTGAAAGATTCGTTTGAATTTTCTTTGGGAAAAAGGGGCACTGGCAGGTTTACGTTTCCGAAATTTATAAAACGGGGGCGCTATATGAAAAAAGGCTGAGAACCACTGATCTAAATGAAATTATTCAGATTTTTTAATTTAAATTATTAGCTATTTAATTTTTTTAATTCATATTTAATATTTATCATATTATTATGCGAATTATTCAATATTTATCATATTCAAGCGAAGCAAGAACAGCTGTCATTCATAATCACAAATGAAAAGTGTCTCTGAAAAACGATCAAGATTTGAGTGGATCGATGATTGTTTTTGGACGAAAGGATATTTGAAATATAAGTAAAAATAACAAATACAAAAAATTTAATTTAAAATACCGCAACTGAGGAAATTGATGATTTTTCGGAAATACTCTTAATATTATGAGTCAATTGAATCACTAAATTAACGACAATTTGCGCAGAATATTGTACAAATTTTTTAAATTTACTGTGATTAATTTAATTATTAATGTTAATGTCGAGACGCATTTGGTCTAATTTGAGAAGCTGTAAAAACTAAATTTGTTTCATGAACTTTTAAATTGGTTTTGTATTAATAAATCTCACATTCGTTCTTAGTAAAAGAAATTTGTTATTTCAGAAAGTAAAATGAAAGCTTTAAAAATACTAAAAATAGACATTTAAATCGTATTTACTTTTTTTTATTTTAGTAAATTTAACCCCTTACTGCATGTTTTTATTTTTAATAAAAAAATATATAATATAGGGAAAAAGAAATAGAGATACGTATTTTTAATTTTTTTCAAAAAAATGATTTTTTCATTTAAAATGGTAAGCTATGCTGTTAGGGTAACAAAATTATGAAAAATTATTTTTGATCATATATGATCCACTATTCAGTAAAGAGTAAAATTCAATCATGAAAGAAGTGAAAGTAGTTTTAAAAATGTCTATTTGTTCGTATTAAATTCTTTTGATATTTTCACTTGTTCCCGTCGGTTACGTTATTAATTATCTATTTAAATGATTTTAAACACCCTTATTTTTCAAACCGAAAAGGCATGTAAGGTGCCGGCTGCTGGACCAAGTGGCGGCGTCCAGCATCTCTTAATTGTGCGGGAAGTTGTCGGGCAAGGAAGTCGAATGGTCCGTTGTATGGGCGCCATGAACCGGTCGGTGCGTCGATGCGTTTCGAGTTTTTGTCCCGTCGGTGATGGCTTCCAGATCCGTCTCTCCGGCTCTGCTGCGGTCGGAGGGAGCCATGAGATCTCCGAAACGGCGCATGATTTGGCGCGTTGTTATTTTTAATTATTTAAAATTAAAAATTATTTTAATTCATGAAATTTAAAATTGTATCAGTTTTTTTATAATTTCTTTCGTTTATTAAAACACCAATTATTTAACTATTGTTTTTTTTATTTCGGTTGTTTGACCGGAGCACCGCAGCAAAGAAGAAATCACTAATAAATGTAAGTAGTGATGATATTGATACAACAATTATTTAATAGTTTGATACAAAAATTTGTTTTGGTCTTCTTCTCGATCATATTTGTTTTAAAATATCGATATTTATTACTTGAAAATTTTGTATTAAAAACGACAGAAATTCTATTTTTCGGGAGTTATTTCATATTTATATGTAATTTATTATTATGGGACTCATTATTTAAAATTTCAAAACAGTTGTTTAAATTAAATTTTTTAATTATTTATATGAAAAAAAATTTGTTTAAATAAGTTTTATAAAAGTTTTAAATCTGATAATTATGGTAATATTTTTAATATCAAATACTTTCAAATGAACATGACCAATATTGTGTATTTTTATCAGATTGAAAAATTGCATTGTCAAAATTCTGTTATTTACAATCGGAATCAAATATTTAATGTTTGGTGTTTGAATTATGATCAACTGTCGTATAAAAATAAAGTAAATTTAATAATTAATTTGTTTTAACCATTTGGTATAAATATTCAATTATTAGTTAAAATATAAACTATCGGAGTACGACAAGCGTAGTTATGAAATTCTTGAATTCTTATTTTCTAAAATTATGTATATTGAAGCTGAAGATGACGTAATTAGTTTTGTTTTACATCCATTATTATTTAATATTATTCGCAGTCTAGAGAGAGACCTATTCATTATGCTTGCAAATATGGCAGAATCGATATTGTTAAATTATTGCTATCAAGAAATTGCAATTTGGAGCCTGAACCAAATGTAATACTTATACTTTATATTCTGAAAATCATTTTTTAATTTTAGTATTTGAAGTCGCCACTGCATTATGCATGCCAATATAAATACAAAAGTATTGTGGAATTATTATTATCGGCCAACTGTAATCCTGATGTTGCAGATTATGTAATTACATATTTAAATATGCATTTAATTAAAAAAATTATCTAATAGCATAATCGACGGCCGATACATTGGGCTTGCAGAAGTGGTAATTTGAGTATTGTAGAACTATTGATCTCAAAGAAATGCAATATTCATGTTAAAGATAAAGTAACGTTTTCATAAAAGTTATGTTAAGTTGAATAAATGTTAGGATGGCTTTCAAATCATACATGATGCATGCATATCGAATAATGTCGAACTTATGGAATTTCTCTATTCAAAAAATTTTGACATAGAAGCTGAAATTTCGGTGACTGATTTATTGAAATATTTGATTAATTTATTAAATTAAAGAACAAATCTAGACCTTTACATTTAGCTTGTCAATATAGTTCACAAAATGTTGTGAAATATTTATTATCACAAAACTGTAATGTTGAAGTGATGGATAAAGTAACATAATTGTTTTATTAAAGGAGTTTAACGTTGTAAAATGTTAGCATAACCTTCGGCCAATTCATGAAGCGTGTAAATCCAATTCGACTTGTATTGTAGAATTATTGATTTCTAGAAATTGTGATGTTGATGTTGAAGATCAGGTATTTTAGGATTTTAATTTGATTTACTGAAATTTACCTAAAGCATGGTGAACGACCCATACACTATGCTTGTAGATATGGTAGCGTAGATATCATAAAATTACTTATGTCTAAAAAATGTGAAATTAACACAGAAAATCATGTTAGTTATGATAAATAATATTATTTTTATGCAATTCCTAAGAATGGAGAGGTACCATTCGATATAGCGATTAGTCGCGATGCAGCTGATATTGTCGAATTATTATTTCCTTATTTGAACAGGACGTATCTTGAATATCCAGTAATACTGTGACTGTAGTTTAATATAGTTTAATAAATTGGCAAAATCATTTTAGAATTTCGAGAGTGTAATTCATTCTGTTTGCAGCCAGAATTCTGTCCGAACTTTAAAGTTTCTTTTATCTGGAAATTATAATTTTGAAATTAAAGATTTGGTAAGACTCCGGATTCGTTGCATATTATATGAAAGATCTAGGAAGGACGGACACCTCTACATATCGCATGTCTTCGTCGTAACATAAACATTGTAAGATTACTTCTAAGAAACAATTGTAATGTGGAAGCTTGTGATTCAGTAATACAATAGTCCTACGTTTCCGTTTACATTTGAATATATTTTAAGATGGAAATGAGACCGATTCATTGCGTGTTCGAAATACAGAAAAATAAAAAGAATAATTTACAGATCTTAAAATTACTGCTGGAAAAGAAATGTAACATTGAAGCTGAAGATTGTGTATGAACTTTATTTTCTGAACCATTAAATGACTCGTTTGTCGAATCATCAGGATGGAAACAGGCCCATCCATTATGCATGTTATGGAAATTATTTAAATGCCGTTCAGTTGCTCATTTCCAAGCAGTGTGACATTAACGCAGAAAATTCAGTTAGAGTTTATGTAGCAAAAATATTGACTAAATCAATTTTAGGACAAAGAGAGACCAATACACTTTGCTGTCACAGAGAATTATACAAAAATAATTAATTTGCTCATCTCAAATAATTGTGATATTAACTCAAAAGACTCGGTATCATTTCGCTTGCATTTACTGATTGTAGACTAAAAGACCTTGCAGAAAGGGAACTCGCCGATTTGGTTAGCTCATACCAAGAATTACTATCACATAGTGGCGAATCTGTTATCGAATAATTGCAGTTTCTATATCGACAATCAAGTTTAATGACATTTTTATTTGATAAATGAAATAAATGTTTATCCATTGCAGAGGAAACAAGATGAATTGTTCTTGGCGATGTTGTCGAATAATTTGGGAAAAGTAAGACGTATACGATAGAAATAGTATTCATCAATTTTAGTTCATTTGTCCTAATTCTCCTCATTTGTTGAGTGTCGTCAGGAATTTCATCATAGAATATTATTTTAAGAATGAAGATCTGTTTGAAGAATATTTCTCCAACATAATTTATAATTTAAATGATGTACGTAAAGGATTATTTAATAAAATTATTGATATACTCTTTATAGGAAGCAATCAGATCATTAAAGATATTGTATCAAATATTAAGGAAGATGACATATAACAAGAAAAGGAATTTCGAGAAAATCGTTAATCTGTTTCCAAATGAAAACAGACGAATGAATAAAGAAATGAGCTATACAATGCTCATTAAGATAAATACAAAACAATGCTTCAAAGTTACAAATAATTTATTTATATTATTATTAATATTTGACTTTAGATTTGTTCTATTTGTTTCAACAATCTAATTGATAGAATCACTGGTTGTGGTCATCTCTATTGTTCTCAATGCCTCAAAGAATTGACGGAATGTTGTTTCTGCAAAGAGGAAATAACTCATTTTGAATATGTTAATCAGTATTAAAGCGTTTTTGGTTTTTAAAATAAAATTTCCACTTCCTTTTCTCTTTTTATACAAGAATTGCACAAAAAAATTGTTATCATTTTATTTTGCATTTTTGATATCAAATTGTACTTCGTAAACGTTGAATAAAAATAAAAATATTAAGAATTACAAGCACATGAAAATATATACATTTTGTTAATTCAGTAATTTATACAGTATATATATATAGGGTGTAAATTATGAGTAATCAACCTTTTCAAACCTACCGCGTAATTTTTCACAACGATTAGTAGTAAAATATTCTTACTCCCCACCTTTTCGCTAAACCTAAACAAGATACTTTTTTGTTCTCTTGTTCACTTTACCTGCTTAAGTATTAAGATAGTTAAAATTTATTATATATTATATTACCTTAAAATTTAATTTCAGTGTTTTGTGTATTGGCATTTAAGAACTCACTCTCATCAGCTCAGAATACAGATATCACGTGAAGTTTAAAAATATAAATTGCTAAAATCAAAAAATACACGCATGGGTAAACCTTCTTGGAATTATTTTGCTTATTATTCAAATTACAGACAGGAAGTATGGTTTGTTTTTTTCAGCCGGATAAAGCTAATTCTGAACGTGCATAAGAAAAAACGAAATTTGTAGTACATTACATATTAAGTTTCGATAAGTTACTGATAAATGTACAAAATAACGGCAAATGCTTTTTAAAAATTAAAAGACATCCTTTTAAAATAAAATTTTTCATTGAAATACAATGCGTTTCATATTACTTAGAACGGTTGTATTTCAAAGTATGTTGCATGAATGCGATCTTGGTTGCCTGTTCGGTATTTTGTTTGTACACTATTTTGACTGAAAGGCATTCCACGTGAGAACAGGAACGAACTCGTTGCATTGCGCCGCCATAGATCCTGTTTGATTGTAAAAAAAAGTCACATGTCGGATTAAATGGTCGATTTCTATTCGTCGAATTTTCTGACCAATCACAGTGGCAATTGGAAAGAGGCCAATATGTGGGATAAACATGGGCATTTTGCCAATGTTATTCTAAACAACGCTCCAACCGTTTACGATGGAGGAATAAAGCTAATAATCAGCAAGATCTTACAACATGTTCCATTGATCAACAATTCCAACATCAAACGTGACATCACGCCTCACATTCTATCGACTCGATTATCAGGCGGTTGCGTTGCCAGTTTATTTTTCGGGATTCTATGGATATTATTGTTGATTGTTGGCATGATCGTCCTGTTCTATTTCCATTGCAAGAAAAAAAAATTGAATTTCCGTAAGAAACATGTGTCGAAATCTAAAGGAATCCATTTGAACAAAGACAAAATCGATTCGACAATCAGCGATTATTTGAAAATGTTTATCATCGTTCTTTTCTTCATTCCAATTGTCAATCAAATTCAAAA
>MQRK01168837.1:10106-22893 GCA_001938485.1 Girardia tigrina
TCATTAGTAATGGAGCATATTTTGAATAAAGCTTTTTTTATCGTTCTTTTGTTTTTAACGTATTTCTTTTCAAAATTTAATCCGCATTTCATACTTGTACACCTAATAATTTACTGTGAAAGACAAATATAATTATAAAATATGATTAATCAACGAGACCAAGATCAATTAAGAGATGATGTTTAACATTCACTGATTTCATCAGACTATCATTCCGGGCCATGAGATTATTTTCAAAACAACTCGACCGGTCGTTTTTTTAAGACACAAAACATCATCCGCGTGTGAAATATGGGCAAAAGAAGCGCTATTCACTTCGAATAGGATATTCCCCACATTTCAAATAAAATATTTTTTCATCTTATACATTTAGACATTATTTTCTATTTCCAAAAAATGAATATCTTCCAGTAGTTCATCAACTGTAACATCTACAGTATCATCATTATTATTTTTATCATTGCAGTTCTTTTTACAGTATAACAAATCTCCTTTCGATCAACTTGATTTAATTCTCATCCTATTAATCCAAAAATAAACCCCATTTCGAACGTCATGAGAGCCAAATCTATTCATGAATGTTCTTACGTCTGCCAAATTTCTTACGAAATAAAAACCTTCGATTCCCAAAAACCAGGCGCAAAAAGACACATAACCACACAAACACATCACACATCACAATCAGGAACAGCTATTCACAAACAGAAACTGATCAAATAAGACTTGTACATGCACAAAAGAAAGATAACGTCAAAATCATTCTTGTTACACGGAATTTGGGTATCACAACAACAATCTTTATACAAGATACTCGGGAGTAGTGTATCACAACCGAAGAAAACGGAGTTTTAGAGATTGTATTTTTACTTTTTTTGTACGTGTTTGCTAGTACTGTATTGAATTGTTTAATCTATTATTTTGACATTTCTTAAATTGTTTTGTACCTGTTGTTTTTAAGAATTGTTACGTGATTTTGACCCTTGTTTATAACATTATATGGACCGTCAAACTTTTCATCAAAACCCGTCGTTACTTGTATTTTGACATATGCTTTCGAGAGATTTTCTGGATTAATAGACATCGGTTTATTGTCTTCTTTAGGCATGATTCTTTTCGAGAAGAGTTCGATGTTGAATTTATTCTCGGTTAACTTTTCGAATGGCGATTTGTTGTCGACACTGTTTGGTTTAATTCTGAGTGCCAGCGTGGTTTCCTTTAGTTTTTCTATCCAATTTTGATTTTCGCATTTTGTTCTCAATGTCTGTTTTAAGTATTTGTTGAATATTTCTGCCTTGCCGTTTGATTGTGGGTTGTAAGGCGTTGTTTTGATTTTATTAATATTTAGGTTGTTGCAGAAGTTTGTGAATTCGAAAGATAAGAATTGTCGACCTTGATCTGTGATCACCCGCTTTGGAGGGCCGTATCTACCAATCCAATATTTCTCGAATTTATAACATATTGTTTTTGCTGAAATGTCTTTTAACGGGATTGCTTCAAACCAGCTTGTTTTTCTATCAATAATGCATAGCATGTATTTGTAACCTTTGTTTACTGGTAACGGACCGATTAAATCCATGTGAAGAAACTCCAATTTATTAAGCTCGTCATATTTAATAATTGATTGTTTATGTTTCTTTGTGATCTTATTCTTGTTGCATTCTATGCAATTTTGAACGAAAATTTTGATATCTTTGTGTATGTGTTTCCAGCAGGCCTGTAATTTGATTATGTTGTAAGACGTTTTGAATCCGTAGTGGCCGAAATCGTGAATATTTTTATTACACACATTTCTAAATTCTTTAGGAATGATTGACCTATTTATATTTTTGATGGATTGGTCGTACTAGATGTTTTCGATCTTTTTCATTTTTAGCGAAGTGTTTTCACATTCTTTCACGGCTTCCTCTTGTCTGTTTGATAATTCGATGATGTTAATCGGTTTGATGAAATTTATATGATTGATCGTGTTCCTGGATAGGAAATCAGCAACTATGTTGGATTTACCCGGTATGTAGCGGATGTTGCAATTGAACTGTGAGATGTAACACGTGTGATTCAATTGTCATGGACTTGGATTTTTCAATGTTAAAGCCTGCATTAAAGGTTTATGATCTGTATGAATGGTAAATTCTCGGTGGATCAAATAGTCTTTAAAATGCTTGATCGATCTATAAATTGATAGGAGTTCCCTATCAAAAGTGGAATAATGCGACTCTGTAATGCTGAGTTTCTGAGAGAAGAAGACAATTGGCACGTCAGAAGAATTGACATCTTGTGATAATGCTGCACCGATTGCAATGTTTGATGCGTCGGTCGTTAGAGTTAATTTAGAGTTTTTTTATCATATAAAGTTTTTTGATGTTGGCTAAATGATTTTTTATGTATTTGAAATTTTCTAGGCTAGATTCGTTCCAATTTATCTTTTCCAGTTTTTTTTGTTTTTAATCAAGTCTGTGAGAGATGCGAGCAAAGCGGAACAACTTAGAATGAATATATGGTAAAAATTTACCATACCACAGAAACGTCTGATTTCGTGAACGTTCTTAGGTGGTTCGATTAATCTTATTTGTTTCGATTTCTCTACTATTGGATATATAACCCCTTGTTCAATTATATGGCCCAAAACGGTGATTTTCTTTTTGAAGAATTCACATTTCTCCATGTTTAACTTCAACCCGTTGATCTTTAATATTTCGTACACTGTAGCGACGTGATTTCGATGTGATGATTCATCGGTGCTACTGATTAGGATGTCATCTAGATAGGCTACTGCATAATCTAGTTTTGAAAGAAGACCATCCATATGTCTTTGAAAAGTGGATGCGGCATTTTTGAGGCCGAACGGCATTTTTAAAAATTCGAACAATCCGAATGGTGTCAAAATTGCCGTTTTTTGAATGTCATCTTCTGCCATTTTGATTTGATAATAAGCTTTTTCGAGATCGAGTTTTGAGAAGAATTTTGCCTCTGCTAATCTTGTTGTTACATCTCTGATAAGTGGTACTGCATATTTGTCCTTCTTCGTTATCGCGTTTAATTTACGATAGTCGCCGCAGCATCTCCAGGTGTTGTTTTTTTTAGTTTCATCAGTAGCGGAGAAGACCAGTTGGAGTCGGAGCTTCTGATTATGCCTTTGTTGATCATCTCATTGAAAATCTTCTTTGCTTCTATAAGTTTCTCTGGTGGTAAGATTCTTGTTTTGACGTGTGTCGGAAGGCCTTCTGTGATAATTTTATGTGTTTTTTCTTTGAACTGAATTGCGCTCTTGTCTATTATTACCTCTTCTAGCCATCTTTTTAAAATTTTCGTACTTTTGGGCGATTTTAAGATTGTTGTCTGATGATTGCGGATTTGAAGTTTTTAGATCTTTCATTAAAATTTTTTCGTTGGACGTTTGCTTGAGAATATCGTTCTGAATGAATTGCGTTGCGGGTTTATGTGAAGAAGTGATTGCGTATACTTTCATTGGATTTGTGACATTTGTTTGTGTCGATGTAGAATTTTTTTGTATGTTGATTGATTTATTTAGAGTGAATGTATTGTATCTGTTTGTTTTCATTTTGTTATATGTTTGATTGTAGAATGTTGTAACTTTTGTTTTTGGTATGTATGATAGAGTTGGGTTAATTGTTTTGATTTGATTCATGTTGATTTTATTAAGATAGTTTGAAGCGTCTCTGTCGATTAAAGTTTTATTTTTGCAGTCGACTAGTAAGTTGTAGTGCGTAAGAAAATCTGCCCCTAAGATGACTTTGGGGATGTCAGCAATTTTAAAATTCCAGATAAAAATTTTATTTGAGAGAACTAAACTGTAAGTTTTTGAACCAAAGGTTTTAATCTCCGATTCATTGGCAGCGAATAATTTTGTATTTGGTCGGAAATGTGTTTGTGTGAAATGACTTGACGGAATAACGGAAACAACAGAACCTGTGTCAACGAGAAAACTAAAACTAGTGTTTTGAGGTTGCACCGTGAAAATACTGTAAATGTCATTTAGTTTTGGTGCGAACCTAGATGACGGTTTGTGTTTAAATGCTTGTTTTTGAAATTGCACGGAGGGGTACATTTAAACGCTTTGTTTCCATATTTGTTGTGATAGAAAAAAAATGTGTTGTTATCCGAATTTGAATAAAGATTTGTTTTTGAGTTAAAATGGTTCGTAAATCTTTGCGAAGAAGGTTTGTTGTTGGTTCGTGAAAATGTGAATTCTGGTTCGATTTTAATGTTTTTATTTCTTCATTTAAATTGTCGATTTTTTTAAGTAGGAATTATATTGTTTCGTTGGATTCCTCTTTCTTATGATATTTTTGGGATACAGCATTAATGGAGTTAAATTCGTTTGAATAGATTTGGTCAGCGAGAGTGCCTTGGTCCTCTAGAGTAAGATCTTTGTTTGCGATAAGTATGTTCTTGACGTTGGCGGGAAGGATACGATTGAAGNAAAATCTGATTAGAGTGATGTTGGGTTGGTTGTTCTCGTCTCTGAGTTTATGTATCAGTTCGGCTAAGTGCTCGGAAGGCTTTCTGTCCCCTAAACTGATTTCATTATTGCATTCTTCAAGAATTCGATCCAGATTATGAGGGTAAAGTTTGTCTAGTGTTACAGATAGCTCTTTTAGTGGTTTTGCAGATTTTGAAAATTAGAATAGCTTATCGTTGAATTTATGAAGGATGCAAGGTGGTAAATGATTTATTATATGTTTGCATATTTCTTTTTCGTCGTTTATGTTGTTGAATTTAAGGAGGTTGATGCAAATCTCTAACCATTGATTTATGTACTGCTTATTATTTAAGGGGATCTCTGGAATTTTGAAATGGATTTTACTTGTTGTTTTGTTGTTGTATATATGGTTATATTCAATGGATGAATTATTGTTACTATTATCGTATTGCTTTGAAATGTTCTTTGATTGGGTATGTTCATGAGTGATTGTTTTGTGGGGACTTTGGTTTGAATTTGTTGTGATTGTTTTCCTAAATTTTTTTGACCTGAGCATTATGTTGTTTTTTTGTGTTACTGTTTTGAAAAAAAAGTAGAACGGAGAGTGTTGGATATTTTTTTTCATGTATGTATTCTTTTTACTTTTACCTCTTTTGGATATACATAATTATTTCTGTTCATTGTGTATGACGTGTTTTTCTTTGATATTTAACAAAGAGTTATCTTTTTGACCTGTAAATTCTATTTAACGTTTCATGAACAATTTATTTGTTATTTTTAATGATCATGGACTTTTTCGTTGAAAACGAAAATCGACATCCAAGAAATCAGATAATTAAGATGACCTAGAAGACACCATGTGAAACCTAAATATCAATCCAACTTTGATATGAATGTGCCTCAATTCAATTTGTATTCTTATGAAATTTATGGTCAATATTATTCAACTGATAACATAATTCGAACGAGATCGGGTTAATCTTTACAAACTAATGACAACAGAGAGCAAAATGTCAGAACATCGTCTCTCAGAGTTCTAAGAATATAAAGAGAAAAACTTAATGAAAAAATTATGACATCAGAAAGTAAAAGGGTGACAGTTAAGTTTATCATTTTTGTTATTGCTCTATCTATACAGAGGTCACCTTTATCTTTGTATTTAATTCTTGATACAATTGAATATATATCGAATTTATCTTTAAAAGAAACGGAAGAAGGATTGTTGAGTTATGGAAATACGTTAATCAATGTCGAATCGGAGTTTCTCGTGGAACAATTGGATCGCGGGTGTGTTAAACAGAATGACTCAAAACTTAATATTACAACAATACTCAAAGTATTCGTCAATAACCGGAAGGGTGTAATTAATTACATGAACTTTTACAAAATACGAAATTCAACACCACTACGAACTCGAGTGGTTACGTAAACAAGTGCCAAAACAAAAAAAATATATAAAACCAGATGTATTTTTTAAAGACATTACAATTTTCGTATTGAAATTGACTAAAGTTTCAATAAGTCAAATTCAATGTTGAGGAACGCTCGTGTCGTTTTTGTTTTCGTGTTGGTGTCTTCTTTGATCGGATCGGAAACATTTTTATTGATCATTCTCGACAATTGGATCAAAAAAGAAATTAATCCTCACATCGAAAAGGTGTTCGTCGATCCTCATGGGATATATGTGGAGGTGTGTAGATATGTAGGATCAGTTATGGGGTCGAGTTGGAATGAGGCGTGAGGAGGATCCACCTGTGCTGGGTATCGATGTTGGGTCATCGTCACAGACTTTCTTTGATTCCCGATCTATCGTGATGGAGAGTGGTTGACGGTTTGATTTCCCGTTTTGATGAATTATAATTTGTATAAAAAAATCAATAAATAAATTGATTTAAAAATAAACTATAATTATTTACCGTGTCATGTTGAGAGTCAATTACTGTTATTTCGATGTCAATAAAGACTATTATTTCTAACGGACTGGTTCGTTTATTTATTTATTTATCTCTTTTTATTTTTACTGACGTTATCTATTGTGATAAATTATTGTTGTTGTCTATAAATTAAACTAATCCCACAGTCAAGGACCTGTGTTGTTAATTTAATTTAACAATACATTCATTTCTACGGAATAAAAATAAAAATATTAGATTACTTATTGCAGAATCCAGTATTTTTATAATATTATATTAATTCAAAAGACAAGATATCGAAAGAAACATTTATTATAAGATTTAAATTGTATATTTTTAAAAAAAGTGTGTTCACATTCGTATTATTTAAACAAATGTTTAAAAAATATTAATCAGTTTCTTTTTAATTATAATTTTTGTTTCGGTCGTTTGACCAGAGCACCACAGTTACTTTTAAATATTGAATAATTTTCAACTTACGATCAACTTGGTTTCTGATAATAATGATAAAAAATATTAATGATCCATCTAAATAACAGGTATATAAAACTTTCAAAAGTGAAATAGACTACATTAAATTTATTCCTTATGTTTATTATAAAGTTTTTCGATCTATTTTATCAATTATCTCTATTATCTAGTCTATTTTTCTTGGTCTCATTTTATATTCTTTTTTGTTGTCTTTTTCCAGGTCTAAACCTTCAGTTACTGAAGAAGAAGTAAAAAAGAAATTAAAGAAAATGGTCTCTTCTGTTTAGATTCTTCTGAGAATCTTGCAAGCATGTTTTAAAGTGTAACAGATAAATGTTATACAAATATAATTTTTCAAAGTCATAATATTTTTGTAGTTAAATAAATTTAGTCAATTTGGTATATTATGAAGAGAAAGTTATTTTTAAATTTTAATAATTTTTAAGTTTTAATGTGTTAGACCGAATTATCAAACTTTGATTTTAAAATATAAACCAGTTGATTAAAAATTTACTTTTCTGTTATTAAATCTGAAACTGCGTGTAAACTACAAGTGAAAAAATTTCAATAGAACTAAATCACACCATATTAGTAGCAAATGGTCAACTGAGACGACATACCTAAATGATGAAAGCTTCTCATTCTTTTGCAATAGTGATGCAAAGTGTTTCTTTTTTCATTCATATCTGCATGGCATAAATCTCTGACTCTCCTTAGAGATCAAGGTTCAGGACAAGCAGTTTTTAATAGTATATTCGCATTACTAAAGAATTCTTCACTTATTGTTAATGGAAAATTCGCCTGTAAAATTTTATAGTGAAACTTAAAATTCTCAATACATACAAATAGACAATTATTCATCACAAAAATGCAATCTAGATTAATCTGAAAGTATGGCAATAAAAACTCGATGATGAATAGTCTAAATTTATTACCATTTTTACACTAGAAATACAATTATAGCTTATTACACAATTCATATTATCGGCAATCACGAGAATCACAACTGCAACTGATAGAGTATTTACAGAAGTTTAGCCATGGTTTTGAGAAGTTTCAAGAATAAATCCAGTCTCATCGAAGAACACCTAATTTGAAATTTAGAATTTGATCATCTGACCTCCATATGACCTTCTTATCTCAAATATTCTGAGAGAATTTATTTCTTGATGTATCAATGCGAGTTATTATGTCTGCAGTTTTGGCTATTTCCGTATTCAGAATCTTCAAATCCGACAAGATATCAATGTAGAGCGTGGTTGGTTTGTTTGGTGCCTAAAGGGTTCTTGATTTTGACTCGACCATATTCTACCTCCAAGAACCCAAAGATTGTCGACATCACTCGTATTGGCATCACTCTTTTCTTGGATTGTCGTACTCTCTTCACAAGGAACCTGTTTATCATCCTCGATCTTACATACTTTTTGGATCGCTCGTCTTTTTAAAACTCCATCTGATTCGATATCCACTACTCCACACTTCCCATCTGTACCCAATATGATTCTCTTTTCTATTCCAACAGGCCAATTTTTTTGACCATCATCTGTCTCTAACAACCACACAATATCTCCTTCTTTGAGACCTTGACTTTCTCTGGACCATTTATTTCTATTTCTCCATTCGATAACTAATTCTGCTCTCTATCTATTCCAAAATTGAGTAGTAAGATTCTGGACATGTCTCCATCTTGAAATTATTCTCCCCTTCGTAGTCTCCTTGATATCCAGCGATGATAAAATGATTCTGTGTAAGAATCTGGTTATTCTTTGCATCTTCCATAGAGTTTACCAATGGTCTGGAGTTCACTATTCCTTCTACTTCGATCAGAACTGTCTCTAATTCTTCATCTGTAACATCGGCTTCCTTGAGAATAGTGAACAATACCTTCTTTACTGTTTTAACTAGGAATTCATAAACTCCTCCAAAATGGGGTGCTCTCGGAGGATTGAGTATCCATTTTATTTCTCCGCAATTCAGCCTTTTAACGCTTCATAAGTGTCTTGTTTGATCTCCATGACTTCTCTGTTTATTCTCCGGAAATTTCCTCCATTATCAGAAACTATGATAGATGGTTTCCTCTTCTGACAATGAATCTTTTTAAGGCTCTTATAAGATCATCAGTATCTAACCCTTTAGCCAACTCAATATAACTTCCCCTACTCTGGAAACAATGTGATCAAACAGATATATCTTTTTTCCTTCACCCTTCCTCGTCCTTGTTTAGTTTATATTGGACCTGCATAATCAATCCCGATTTTATCTCGAAGGCGAAATTCCGGTATATCACCCATTATCTGAGTCATTCCTTTGGCTGATCTTCTCGAACAGATCTTGCAAAATTTTTGATATCCTTTTATAAATTTCCGCATTTTTGGGAACCAAAATCTTTCTGATAATTTATAAAACTGTTGATTAACGCCAGCACAGTGAAGATATTCTTGATGAACATGTTCCACTATCAATTTCTTTATTGGACTTTTATTAGACAGTATTATTGGATATCGTAAATTCCAAGGAAGGTACTCAGATTTCACTATCCGGCTGTTGCTTCTCAACAGTTCGTCTTCTCCAATCATAGGATTTGCTTTTAATATTGAATCTATTGCTTTAAGTGTTTTTACTGTATTAATTATTTCTATCTGTGATTTAAACCATTCCTGTTGATCTTTCTTTATTATTTCTTTTTCTGACAATTCAAACTCGCTCTCCTTATGATCATTTTCAGTCCTCAACTCTATCTATCATATGTGTCTCCGATAATTTTTTCAAGACCAATTTTCTCCAATTCAAATGGTAACTAGTAGCCGCAGATTTCCCGTGAATCATCTTTCTCACCAATATGCGCTGTGTTCAAGACAACACCTTTTTCCTCTAATCCTATTTCCGTTTTTAACTCTTTTGGACTTTCTGGTCAATTTTCCAATTTTCCACCATTTTTGCATTTCTGAAATTTCTGTCACTGAGTACCCTCTAGAAAGAATATCGGCCGGATTTTCTTTTGATGGCACGTACAGCCATTGATTTCCTCTTGTAAATTCCTGAATATAACCAATTCGATTAGCAATAAATGTACGAAACCTTTTCCCGTGTCTTGTTATCCAATACAATACATCCATACTGTTGGTCCAAAAAAGGATTTCATCCATGGTTATACCAAAAGCGCTGACTAATTTTCTCGCCAACTTTATTCCGACTACCGTAGCCATTAATTCCAATCTTGGAATCGAAACTGTTTTCGTTGGACATACTTTTCCTTTCGCTGCTATTATATTGGTATTATTATCATTTTTTCAATTTCTCTGATGTAACTAACTGCTCCGTAAGCATCCTTAGAAGCGTCAAAAAATACATAGATTTGAATGTTTACTCCTTTTTCAATTAAAGTTCTTTTGACACGAATTTTATCTAGACTCTTTTGTTGCTCAACCCAATTCTGGGATATTATTTTTAAGGGTTCTGAAATTTCGGTGCCATTCATACAGATTTATTGTATTAATATTTTCTACCATTCCGCTACTTCTTCTCTAGCATTGAACGAAAATTCATCTCGTTCTGGGTCCCATATTAAACCCAACGTTTTTGTTACTTTCTAATCCTCATTTAGGATTTGATATACCTTTGCTTTTTCACTATCTGGAATGATGTTTCTCAGACTTTGTGAATTAGACACCTACTTCTTAGCATCCATCTCAGCCTGCTTCCACAACCATTTTAAATTTTTATAAATTTTTTTCTGCTTGCTCTTCTGTCTCAATTGATATCAAACTGTCATCCATATACGTTGATTCCAAAATTGCTTTTGCCGCTTCCGGCAATGATTCCATATGTCTTTCTGCATTCATTTTACTAATTAATTGTGCCAAAAAGGGGGACGCATTAATATTAAACACTAACCTGTTAAATTCTTATGTCACTAACTCGTTATTCTTTCTCCACAAGAATCGCATTTACCGTCTGTCTGTTTCTTGAGTTTTTATCTGTAGAAACATCTCTACAATATCGCATGTTAAAGCAATATTAAGCCTTTGAAATCTAAGTAAAATCTCAAACAGGTCTGTTTGTAATTTCGATCCTTGATGAATCTTGTCGTTCAGACAAATTCCTTGCCATTTAGCGGCTGCATCAAAAACCATTCTAACTTCGGTAGTTTCTTTCTGTCTTCTTACTACTGGGAAGTGCGGAAGAAGCCACTCATCATTTTGATTATTTTTTTCTTCAGTTACTTCATGTTACATCCCTTACTGACGTATTCTTTTACTATATTATCGTATTCATTCTTCAGACCGACGTCCCAGTCAAGTCTTCTTAGCTGACCTTTGGTTACTCTGTGGCTTCCAATTTTCCTCCTTCCACGGAATTCCTACTGTGAATCGTTCTCCATAGTAGCTTACATTTTTGATACAATGATCTAATAATTCGTTCTCTCACAGTCATTCTATTATCAACTCGATCGAGTACATCTTCTAATTTCCACAATCTTTGTAAATCATTTTCCGTCTCTTACTCTCTAGTAAAGAAGCATCTTGCAAAATTGATCTTTTTATGATTTTTTTCCGGAACCTTCCCAACACAAGTCCACCCGAGAGGTATTAGGCGAGCTATCGGTTCATTTGGTAATACTTTCACTTCTTTTATTGAGTATTGTAAGTTTAGGTAGTCAGCTCCTAATATGCCATCGACTCGATAATGTCTATTAATATTTTTGAATTGAATACCAATTAAATGTGGTCATTTTCCTTTTATTTTTTTCCAAATTGCAAACTTTTAAATCACCTGTTACATTTTCAACTACAAAGAGAATCAACGTTTGATTCACAGGTCCGTCTATAGATTGCAGTCCAACATTAACCTTTTTTGTTTTAGTGATTTTATTCCGTTCAGAACTTGAATATTGATGTCTTGATTTTTACCTTCTAAGTTTAATTCATCGGCAACATTCCTTTTAATGAATGAATTAGTACTGGCATCGTCCAGCAGGAGGTTTACAGTGAGTCTGGTTCCTTTATTTATAAGGTAAACAGGAACTGTACTTAATGAAACACAGATTTCATCTATCTTTGATGGATCAGCTACAAACATACCTCCTTTCGGAATTTGGGAGAATTCTCCTTCAGTGGTTCTAATTTTCTTATCTTCTTTCTCTTCTATATTTAAATTTTGATCGGGATTCGAGTCGCTTGTCGTTATATAAAGGTGTCTGTTATTTTCTCCATATCTACAATTGCCGGATTCGAAATATTTGCATTTGATTAGGCTTTCTTCCTTTGTTAAATCCTGTATGTATCTGTACATATTTCCTCTTTTACAAATTCCTTTTTGAAAATCCCAACAAAGTGTCCTTTCAAATTCTCTTTCTGATTGAGCAACTCTTTTTTCTTTCTTTTGAAAAAAAGCTTTTCCACTACATGTTACTCGAATATTTTTCTTTCGCTCTTTGGGATTAAATATTCCGATACCATGAACGACTTCCTCAGCGGTCCGCTTTATTTCTACCTCGTTTATCAGCCAATTCTGAGATTTTCCTTCTGAAAGGCTAGTTCCCTCCCATCGCTCGACTAAAACTTTTAATTTTGCCACCAAAGTAATGTATAGTACCAGGTTTTACACTGGTACAGTTGAGAGAACACAACGTTCTCTCAGATTTCCATTTGGTCAGACATTTCAGTCAAATTGCATCGATGAGATTTCGGATTGTTTTGAGTTTGATGGGAAGGCTAAAATTGAGTTGATTGTATTGAGTGTGAAAAGTTTCATCTCAAAGATTAGCTTTTGGTGTGTTGTTAGTTGTCATCTTTATCATGTCTCCGTTATCTTGTAAAGTACGGAACGATAGAGAAAACATTTCGTTTTCTCAAATGGCAATTGATAGCTGCCAATGGTTGGTTTGCGAGAATGAGATTGATTGCATTTAGTGCATCTCTCTTAATTTTAAGGAAAAGTGAAATAAAGTTATTTTCATCCA
>MQRK01168840.1:351-10933 GCA_001938485.1 Girardia tigrina
TGAACACAAATTCTTTTATCAAACTTTATTTCAAATAACAAATATCAACAAGTCACAAATAATAATAATAATAATAATTCAATTTTGGATGACAGAATACAAACACAATCAATATTTCGAGCGAGTTAACAGTAAAAACTGCGATTACAGTAAAAACTGCGAATCTCCAAAGTCGAACGATGATTTGATTAAAACTCAAAGATTTTATATTAAACCCTCTTCTCCCATACGGGGTACTTATGGTGTAATATTTTTTTAAAAGGAATAAAGTAAAAAATAAAATAAGTTTTCACGTTACTTGATAACACGACTTCTTCTTGTTTGAATTTCTTGTTAATATTTCTTGAGGCAAACTAAAACTAGATTTGCTGTTGTTTATTTAGTAATTTTCCTCAGCCTTGAAAAATGATGAGATAAAACAAAGAGTAAAATATTTATAATTTTTGATTAAGTAAAACAAACATTTATAATTTTAATTCCAAGTTTTGTTAGACTAAATATTATTTTATTTGAAGTTAATAATTTTATTAAAAGAATTATTTAAAAATTTTCCTTTATAAAATTTTATCAAAAGTGTTCATATATATATTTCGAAACCCTAACAAAATTATAAGGAGAAGCATAAAAAAGAGATTTTCAATGAAAAAACTAGCCGACGAAAGAAGCTTTATTAAAAATACAAAATGGTTTTATATAAGAAAAATACAAAGTAAAAGATAAGAATTAATTAAAAGTCATTTTTTATTAATTCTTAAAGTACAACAAGAGTTTTAAGCTTGCGTGTGAAGAAAAAGTATATTGTTGTAAGTACGTGACTTATTAAAGTTTAAATGCGGGATTTATTGAAATTAGTATACAATAAAAAGGAATATTGGTCACTCAGATCAGAAAATCGATAAACCACAATCTGAAAATTGAGGAATCTAAAAGGAAAACGAAAAAATCGAAATTGATTGAAGATGCATATAATTATATATTGTTATATAATCTAAAATTAATTAAGCTAAATACCAAGTACTTCCATAACTATTTAAAGTCAAAACTCTAAGTTAAAGTTTAAATTTAATTCCTGTGTAAATTGTGAATTATAAATATATGCTTATAAAATTAATCACTTTATTTTGAAAGTCCTTTTAAATCTTTTACAATCACACAGTACCCCAACAAAATTTTCTCTGTAACACTTTCGTTAGGGTTATTTTCATGATTAAAATACTCTAAATATGGTGTTTAATGTATCCGTACGTTCCTCCACTTTAAATCAAATTTTAGAACTTATGTACACGTTTTCCGTGATCAAAATTTTGATATTACCGACAAAATAAAGACAACATCATTCGAAAATATACGTTCATAAAAATATACACATAAATTAATTTTTAGTTTCAAAGTAAAAGTTAATAAGCAAATATTAAAGAAATGATGTTCATAATTAAAAGGAATTATTTCACTAAATTTTATTGATCATTATCATTCTGTATTTTTATCTTCACTTATTTTTCTCAAAACCATAAAAGATAGATAAATAAAATAATAAAACAAGAATAAAGAACTAAAATTATATTAACTGGCTAAAAATTTTCTAAGTAACAAAAATAACATAATTTTTATAAACAATTTTTATTTACTAAGATCACTTGAGAATAGAACTATGAAGAATTTTTTTCTCAAAGTTTAAATCGTCAAAATTTCAAATACTTTATTTGTACACTTTCATG
Organism: Girardia tigrina; assembly: GCA_001938485.1. Taxonomy (NCBI): domain Eukaryota; kingdom Metazoa; phylum Platyhelminthes; order Tricladida; family Dugesiidae; genus Girardia; species Girardia tigrina. The sequence goes on from MQRK01168840.1 coordinate 2,070, forward strand.
AGAAATCTAGATCACAAAATAACGTTTAAGAATGTTTTATTTCCAATTTCGTTTTAAAACAACTAAAAAAATTAACAAAAAAATGATTCCCATTAAAATCAGAAAAATTGTATCAAACAGTAAAAATTACAAATTGATTATCAGAGTTTTTTATTAATTTAAAATTTTTTTGAATAACATTACACAAAAAAACGATGAAAAATAAAAATTTGTTTTATTAATTACCTTTAAGTCAAAAATTTAAAACGTAGTTATTTAGATTAATTACAACTTCTTTTTAACTAATTATCTCACGGACAAAAAACCCAAACAAAGAAAAACAAATAAATCCCACTAATGATATCGATGATCAACATGTATAGCGAGCATCAAACTCGATCCGATCGTTGTTCATTATGCTCGAATCCGTTCAACGAAATCAAATCCCATCCGAATTGTTGTGAACATTTCTTTCATTACCAATGTCTGAGAAATTACGTCGACGTCCAACTCGACCAAAACCAACCGATTATTTGTCCAATTTGTCGGAAAATTTTCCATCAAATCGCAAATCGATATAAAAAATCAAAAGAAGTTCTCTTTCAAAACGTGATTCTGTCGACCGACGAGACCCAATGTTGTATTTGCTTCTCGCGATTCAAGTGCCCAGTGGCGTCGACCGACACTTGCTCGCACACGTTCTGCTTCGAGTGTCTCAAGAAATGGTGCACTTTCAAGCACGAGTGCCCCATGGACCGGATGCCGATCAAGCTGCTGCTGGTGGCCGATTACCCGGGCGGACACATCACCAGGAACGAGGAGCCGCCCGCCATCGAGCAGGACTTGAATGGCGACGGAGACAACGATGAGATCCTCAATACGACTTGTGAGTTGTGTCACCTTGGCAACAATGACGATTTGCTGCTGCTGTGCGACCACTGCAATCGCGGATACCACATCTATTGTCTGCGGCCGTCGTTGACCGATATTCCCGAGGGCGATTGGTTCTGTCAGGATTGTTCGAATGAGTGAGTGATTGATTAATTACTCGCTTCGATATTACGGATTTTTATGTGTCTTTCTGTCGATGACGACTGTTTAAATTTCATTATTGACCTATCAAACAAAAAATAACTTAAAATTAAATAAACTGACGATAAAATACGGAAAACAAATGGAAATCAATGGAAAACATAACCATTTAGAAATCGATTAGTAAACAAAAATAGTATTTTTTTAAAACTTTTTAGCATCAAAATTCTAAACTAGACTTCCATATTTGAGTTCTATCCTTAGTTATTGACCAATAAATTTTAAATTGACCGAAAAAAAACAACAGTTAACTTAAAATTAATAAACAGATGATAAAATAGGGGAAATGTAAATAATTAGAAAAAATAACCATTAAGATTCGTTTATTAAACAAAAAAAATAAGTTTCAACATTTTAAACGTCAAAATTACGAGTTGTGTAACCTTGGCAACAATGGAAATTTGCTGCTGCTCTGCGACCACTGCAATCGCGTCCATCGTTGGCCGATATTCTTGAGGACGACTGATTCTGTCAGGATTGCTCCAATGAGTGAGGGATCGATTATTGTTTCGATTACACGACAGTTGTTTTTATTTCGTTATAACTAGGGCGACCGAAAAATTGACCTATAAACAGAGTTTTGTCCATTTAAAATTTATGTCATAAAACAATAATTAAATTAAAATTAGAAATTCATACGATAAAATACGGAAAACATCTAAATAATTAGAAAACATTACTATTAACAATCGTTTATTAAATAATAAATAATTTTTTTACTTTTTCAACATCAAAATTTTAAACTAGACCCTAAAAATGACTAATGAAATAACAATTAACTTTGAATTTACAAAAAAAACAGACAACAAAATAGGGACGAAAATCTAAATATTTAGAGAAAGTAACCATTAAGATTCGTTTATTAAATAAAAATAGCAATTTTTAAAACTTTTTCAGCATTAAAATTCTAAGCTAGACCTGAAAAATTGACCTATAAACAGAGTTTTGTCCTTTTAAAATAAACTCATAAAACAATAATGAATTTAAAATTAGAAACGCAGGCGATAAAATACGGAAAACATATAAATAATTAGAAAACATCACCATTAAGAATTCTTGATTAAACAATAAAAGTAATTTTTAACTTTTTCAACATCGAAATTCAAAACTAGAACCCAATAAATTTTAAATTGACACATGAAACAACAATTAACTTGGAATTCAAAAACAGACAATAAAACAGCGACAAAAATCTAAATAATTAGAAAAAATAACCATTAAGATTCGTTTATTAAGTAACAAAATAATTTTAACATTTTCAACATCGAAATTCAAAACTAGGACTTAAAAATTGACCCATGAAGCTAAAAGTAACTTGAAATTCAAAGAGGTATTAAACAGGGCCACACCAGACCTTTGGACCATATTCAGATGAAGATTGGTTCTATGAGGAGGGGTCGATTGATTGTTATTAATTATTTACTGAGATATCGTATTTTTATATGTCTCTATCGATTACATCTGTTTTCATTTCCTTAAAAATAGAGCGACTGAAAAAAAACGTTTTGTCCAAAATTATCAAAAAGATTTTGCCATTATTATCCAGTAATATTTTCAGCCTTGGAGAAAAATTGTGACGCGTACCATGAGAGGTTAATCACTGAGGCATTATTAATAAAGCATATAAAGCCATGCTTAAATTTCCAGTGTTAATTGTTCATATTACAATGTTTTAAAGTAAAGAAAAAGATAAATTGTGTTCAAAAAACATTAATTAAAAACATTAACCAGTTCAAAAGAACATTAATTACAGAATAACAATTAAATTTGAAAAATGATTCATATCTTTAATTGCGTAATACGCTTTGGGCATCAATGATTAGATTCAATAAATATCCCAGATCTATCCGTGGTTTATTGATCGAAAAAACACAGAATATTCAAAAGAATTTTTAGTCGTTTGTGATCATCAAAATAGAAGTCTTTATAGAGCAAACAATCGATAGCGTTACCGAAAATGTTGATTATTCTGATATACAAAGTAATTATGGACAAGTCAAAAAATTCATACTTTAATTAAAGTCGATATTTTTTGACATTAAATATACAAAATGATTTAATATTAAAAAAACATTTTCCATAAAAATCATGCAGAAATAATCAATTTAAGCATTGTAAATTTGTTATTAAATGTCACTTTCCGGTTATCAACTGAACCAATCATTGTGAAGCACGCAGCCATAAACATGTATACTTCTGTTCCTTACAACCATCATTTTTAAGGAAAACAATAGGAAGTTGTGCAACTTCAACCGTATTCACTCTTTTGACATCCTATTGAGGCTATTTTCAGTTAATTTAATCATCCAATTTGGTCTGTACTGACCAAAATTGAGAGTATCCTAAACATGACTGTAAATAAGAATAATAAATAATATTTTAACTTGAGACCGAATATCATATACATATTCTTTGGTTTTTTGCAAACAACTTAAAAAATATGTTTAACTCAACAGATATGATTTTTGTATTATTTTTAAAATACTATAAACAGAAAAAAATACTTATCAAGGTAAAGATTATAATTGTTGTGAGGAATATTTGGTGTGCGGATGTTTTTGTGTAGTGTTTGCATGTTTAAATGTTGTATGTTGATTTGGGATTGTGTCTCTCCTAACCAGATGGATTATCAATATTTAATTTCTTATAATCTGAAACTAATTTCTTTAAATTTAGATTTAATATTCAAATTTTTAATTTTTATTATTGCAACTTTTAAATAATTTTATTGATTTTATTTTTTGTAAATTTTTAAATAATTAAAATCAAATTAATGTTTAAAAATGATTATAAAAATATTTTATTTAAGTCAATAAAATGTAAATTAAATATTTTTAAATAAAATAATCTTCTCAAGTTAGTTCAGATTATAACGGGGAAATATTGAAATTTGATTGATGGATCTAAGTGAAGGCAATACTATTGATCATCATAAAGATGATAAGAAATGTGAATGTAATAAATGTTATGTCAAATGTGTGAGTTCTCTTAACAAATGTGATTAATAAGAACACCAACATGGCTTTTCGAACTTTTATTTTCAAAACAATTAGAATTGTCTTTTGGACAACTCTCAGCAAAGCTTTCGTAATTCGGCATCGTTCTAAATTGATAAATTTTAGTTAATGTTTTTTAATAAACAACTATTCGGACAAATTTTTTATTATTTTCAAATTTATTTTTAAAGTTCAAATTTTGTAATTTTAGTAATAATTCTATCTACACATTAATTTATTTAAAAAATGAAATTATGTAAAGAAACAACATTTATTTAATTCAAAACTTAGTTAAAAGTTATTTATTTTATTTAAATTTTTAATATGAAAATTTGAAACGATTAAATATTTTTAAAGTTTTGTAAATATCTTATGCTGTACTTTAAAATGAAAATTATACTCGAATAATTTTTCATCGCGAACATCTAAAATATCAATTTTCCATCTGGGTGGGAGAAACACATTTCCAAATACTAAACTCAACATACAAAATTCAACATACCAAATTTAAAATATTCCTCACAGGGATAAAGTAATAATAATAATAAAATTATGTAAAAGTCTAAAACTCCATTTTAAAAATCATCCATTAATTAATTCCGTTATAATTAAATGAAAATTAGTTTTAAATTTTGGTTAAAGAAAACTTTAGTGTCACAAAACACCGACAAAGACAAGACAATGAAAATTTATTGATAAATGTTTAATTTGCAGTGTATATTTTTGGAATAAATATTACTATTATTGATCTGATTCATTGAGTAATTTGTAATAAAATAAAAATAATTAAATTACTTTTTTTGATTTTTTTCGATGGTTTTAATTTTAAAAAGTAATTGTAATTCGTGTTTCTGGAGATGAACTTATTTTTTTACATATAGATTCATTTAAAAAAATAACGCAAAATTTTTCATTTCTGAATTTAATCCTTGAATAAAATTTTGTTTGTCAGTATGGAGGTAACAAATCGTCGAATGGCTCGAGGTATTCACAGGTATGAGCGGGCTATTGATGATTTAGAAAATCGTTATAACAGAAATTTGGCACGAAATGTACGATTTTAGGAAAATAATTTTCGAAAAATTTCAACCCCATTGTTATTCTAGCCAACAAACAGAAATCGAATCAATCGGAATAGGAATCGGAATAGGAATCGGAATTTGAGAAATCAACGAAGTGACGAAAGTGATTTGGATGATGAACCAGTGGAACCGCACCGTCGACAGAGACCGTCCACTAGGTAATATATAATTGATCGTCTTAAGGTCGTAATTGCGCTTTCTTTTTCCATTCAATCGGGAAAATTTTTTACCGTGTTTTTTCAAACTTTAACTCATTAAATTATATCTTTAATTATCACTAATATTATCAACAAAATACACTTAACACGTCACATTTTTAACACGTACACAATTTACTAGGGTGATTCAAAAATGTTTTCGTTTTTCAATGCCTTACATGCGACAGTTATTTTATATGAATATTCTATATTGGCATTATTGATTATGGTATTGCATGACGAATCTGCTTGTGTTTGTTTGTTTATTCTTAGCAGATTATGGAGAGCGAAAAATACGAAATTTGAATCCCTTAGAGATATTACTGGAAAAAAGGCTTCAATGCAGTTGCTGTAGCCCGGGAAATATATGAAGTAAAAGGTCAGTTTTAGTGTGCCATAGTTGTGGTTCAAGCATTATTTATCAATTTGGAAGACCAACCTCGCTCTGGACGACACTCTACGTCAAGCTGTGGAAGAGCCGCTCTGAACTAGCACGCGGAGATTATCAGCAGAGCTTGGATCTTCACAACCCACTATTCAACGTCATCTTCAACAGCTTGGCTTTGTCAATAGACGGTGTCGACAAATTCTTCACGAACTGACAGCCACTCAAGCACAACAACGATTTGATCTCTGCAAAGAATTGCTTGCTCACCCCCATGACGTGCGCTTCTTCAGAAGGATCGTGACGGAGGATGAAAAGTGGATATTTTTCCGTAATCCACAAGAGGAGAATCAGTGGATCTACCTTGTTATGCCCGCCCAATCCGTGGTTAAACAAGGACGCTTCGATTGTAAAATTATGCTCTGTGTATGGTGGAATTTTGAGGGAGTGATCGCCTTCGAGCTAGTTCAGGAAAGACATACTGTGAATGCCATTCTCTATGACCGTTCTCCGGTATTGGCCAATCGCAACCGAGTTATTCTACAACAAGACAATGTTCCTGCACACACTGCACGTTTGACTTGTGGTAAAAATTCGATTCAGTAGAAGAGACTGAACAAGGGTGCCGCGATTATTTTGCTTCCAAAACGACAGAGTGGTATAGCCGTGGACTCGAACATCTGGCAGATAGATCGAAAATAAAGGCCTGTATTTCGAAGAATAAATGTGTTTCTTTACATACTTCATCTTGTAAATATGAGTGGAAAAACAAAAACACTTTTGAATCACTCGTGTAAGAAGAGAAATAATCAATAATGAATTTGCGCTTTAATTTTTTGTCAACGATTTAACCGTCATCTTCGGGTCACTGACTATTTTTCAGCACCAAAATGATCGATATTTCCATTAAAAATGTTGTTCGAGAAAATGGAATTTCATGCAATCAATACAAGAAGACAAGTGCAATTAGTAATGACAAAGTCATATAAAAAGTTACGCAACCATACAAAAATTTAAGATTACAATCAACAAAAAACAAATAACGGTAATTTATTAATTTTTTTTATGAATTTCTGATTTTATTTGATTTAACGATTTTAATTATTTATAAGATAAATTGAATTATTAAGGAAAAATTTTGGGAAAAATTTTGCGCGATTTCGAACTGTTTGTAGATGTTTAAAATAATTGATAATCATTAATTAGGACGAGAACTGGAGCTCTTGATTCCGGAGATGAGGGCATCCGATGGTCATTGCGTAGTCGACGAATAAATTCTGATGAAGATGGTGCAGTGTCGAGTGGTAATAATTCAAGAAATAACGGACCGATATTGAGGCAAGGAGATAATGATATTCGTGAATCTAACAGTGGGTTATTGATATCGTCTAGGAGTAGGAGGAGGATAATTGAAGAGTCAGAAGAAGAAACTGAGGTAGAGAGACCTGGGACAAGAGAGGTAGACGAAGTTCCGAATAACACAATGAGCGAGTCAGATAATGATTTTTTACCAACTCAAAATCGAACGGAGATCATTAATGAAACAACACTGGGAGGTATTCGAGAAGAAACTCGCAATAGACAAGGATCAGTGAGTTCAGAACCGGAATCTGAAGTAGAACCGGTTAAAAGAAAAGTGAAAATTGAAGAAAGTTCTGATGAATCAGGTTCCTCTACTAAAGAAGAAGATGAAGAAGAAGAGGAGGAGGAAGAAGAAGACGAAGAAGAAGAAGAAAGTTCTGTCGAACATGATTCAGTTACAAAATTACAAGTAACAACACGCAAACGGGCAAAAGATATCGCCCAAGACAAAGACGACGACAATCCTCTTCCGAGATCGATTAAACGTCCGCGATTAATAGATGAGAGCTCAGAACACGATTCAGAATCCAACCAACCGACTGTATCAAATCTTCGACCGAAGAAGAAACGAAAAGTAATCCAAAGTGATTCTAATGACGAAAGCTCAGACGAAACTGAACGCAAACGACATTTCTCCACATCCTCATCTCTATCGACAATTCCCTGTCGGCTATCATCGACAAGAACCAATCAAAATTCCAATGCATCAGAATCACGAAATCCAACCCGATTACCGAGAACTCCAGTTTGTCCGAAACTCAAAGAGATATTCTCTGACTCTGATAATACAGATAGCGATTATGACCCATCAATTGAACGAGCACTGCGACTATCAATAACATCACAGCAACCATCTACCAGTAACTCCACTTCGAGTCAAGGCAAAAAATTGAAAACGAAAAGAAAGTCATCGAAAAGAAAATCGAAATCAACAAGAAAAACTCCAAAAAAAGCCAAATCGACAAGGAAACGGAAAAAAACTTTAAAAGGAGTTCGTAGACAAAATTCTTGCCGAATCAATCAGTCTTACTTGGTTACTTTTTTTCAGAGAAGAAGCAAAACCCAAGCGTCATCTTCGACCAGTTTGAACAAGATCCGTGATTCGATCACTCCGAAACGACTGAGTTTATTTGGACGCGAAAAACAGTAATTATTATTTACTTATAGATTTTCTATTGATTTTATTTTGTTTTTTTTCAAATTTTCGTTTTGTATTGGATTGATGTTTTATTTTTGAAGGGATAAATGATTAATTACCGTTATTGATTAATGCCATTAAAAATAGGATTCAAGAAACGACAACAGAAAAAGAAAACTTTGACTTTGCCAAGGGGGAAATCCGCCGTTTATCAGAATAGTATCGTCGTTTCTTGGACTCCATTAATTCTTTTATTACTGACGGTACATAAACGATCTCTTAATACTTGTATTTATGTAATAAAAATATTTTTATTGACATTTTAATACGGCTCTATTTATTTACTAACTTTGTCCGGTACAACCCGCCAATGGCCCTAGAGACTGAGGAGTGGTAACAGAATCATGGCTGTGGATTTGCAGATGTTAGCAATCAGATAATGTTTTTCGTAGTTCAGATTAGTCGTCATTTTTTCGCCTCGAGTTCCCGAGTCCTTATTTTGTTATGTATGACGGAAGAGCTGAATTTTCTTCTTTGAAAGTTTCTGTTTTAATTTTAAAATCATAATTGTAATTTATGCTTGAATTCTAAAATATTTGAATTTGACTTTCACTCACAATTTGGAATAATTCA
>MQRK01168845.1:9428-32234 GCA_001938485.1 Girardia tigrina
CGCAAACGAACCATTTGAGAAGTTATATATCGATATTTGTGGACCACTAAAAGAGACATGGAGAAAGAAAAATTACATTGTCGCAATCATCGATCAATTCAATAGATATATTTCATTAACAGTAATTGGTAAACAAGACGAAACCACTATAAAGAATACAATTATAACAAAATGGATTTTACGGTTTGGTGCTCCGAAAGAGATTCATATAGATTGTGGTAAAACATTCGAATCGAAGGTAATAAAAGACATGGCTGAAAGCATGAGCATTAAAATGTGTTACTCAAGCCCTTACCATCATAACACGAATGGAATAGTAGAAAGACAGTTTCGGACAATTAGAGAATATTTAAACGCATCGCTACATACAAAGAAAGGATCAGATTGGGAGGAACTACTACCGGAAATAGAATTCACATTAAATGCAACTTTCCAGAAAACAATAGGGAAGATCCCAGCGGAAATTATATTCGGTAAGAGAATATACAGAGAAGGATGGCATAGTCAAGATATAAAGCTACAGCAAGAAAAAGAAGACATAACGACGAAAAGAAATTTTGAAATCGGAGATGAAGTACTAGTCAAGGTGGAAACGGGGATAAAGAATAAAGATAAATATGAAGGACCGTATAAAGTGGTAGAGAAAACACACGATAGTAGGTATAAACTAATAAATGGAGATGGAAGAATTTTAGATCGAAACGTGGAAAAATTACGAAAATTCGTAAAGAAGGGGGATATGAGGGGTTAGTTTAAGTTTCGCAAAAATAGTTTATTGTTTTTTTAGTTTTGAAAATTTAAATGAAATAAATTTGAAAATTAAAATGCAGAGTAAAAATATGATTAAACAAATACGTATTTAAAATATGTTTACATTAATAACAAATAACATATTTTATAAGTGGAATAAGTTTAAATAAAGTTTAAAATAAATAATTAACGGATTAATATTTTTAGAAATAATTTTTTTAATAAAAGGGCTTATTGTAAATTTAAATTAATTAGTTTTTATGATAAAGTTTCGTAACAATGTAAAAGTATTTTACATTTTAAATTTTGTAAAATATTTTGTAAAAAAATGCAAAATTATTTTAAGGTAAAGATTTTGTAAAATTTTTTGCAAAAAATGTAAAATTATTTTTAAGGTTTAATTTTCGTGAATTTTCAGAATTTAATCGAAAGGAATTGTAAATTAATTTTGGGCGAAATAATTGAATTAATTTGTTTAAGTATGTGAATTGTTGTTAATAATAAATTTTTGTGGTGTTAAATTATGACTTCAGAATGTGATAATAATGAAAGTGGCATAAACGCTACTTACAAATCTAAAACGAGAACAAGATACGAGCTGTTGAGCTCTAGGTGAGGCTGCCGCGCTCAAACAGCCGATCTGCGATCAAATTAGTAAAATTTATTTAAGTAGTTTTATGATTTTGTCGTCAGAATGTGATAATATTAGGGAAAGAATGATATCTGATGCATTGATGATCAAATCATTTGATCCAAAAATCAATGTGGAAACAAAAACATTTTCAACTTTATTGAACGTATTTCTATGATTTACAAATTAAATAATGATTATATTAACATTACTTTAGTATATAAATGCGAATATATTATTTTTAGTTTAGTCTGATGATGACGGTTGGTCCGTCGAAATTAAGAACAACATATTACGATGAACGTTTTTTTAGAGTTTTAGAAACAATCTTTCATCATTTTTCTAATATTTATATGAATTAATAAATAAAATCATCAATCATTAAAAGATGAAATTTTATTAATATAATAAATAAACCAAAAAAATATTAAATAGTTTTGCAATACAATTTAATAGCTTTTATTAATATTTAATGAATTATTTTATAATGGATAACATTTGAATTATTTAGATAAAAAAATAATTATTATAAATGATAAAAATAATTTTTATTTACATTTTTAATATTATAATTTTTTCTAAACAATTTTATTTTTTAGCAATAATCAAATAATTCATTAAATTTTAATAAAATGTCATTAAATTGAACTATTGTATTATCATATTATACATTATGAAAAATTATATAAATATAATAAAATAAATTATGTGATTGTTTAAATTTATTTATTTTTTAAATATTATTTTTTTTCAATTTTTGATATTTATATTTATGTATTTTTTATATTATATTAATAGAAAGATTAATATCGGAACTCACTGTACTCAATCCATGTAGGCGTAAATGTCAGACAATAGTTGACGTTGCATAATATGAACCAAATTGTGCATAAATAACTCATTGATCAAAACAACACCACAATACTCATTGAAACTTCAATAAAATTTCCAACACCCACGCTTCTTATGAACCAAATATTATTTTTTAAAAATCATAAGACAATAATAAGTTTGAAATAAATATTTCAATTATCAAAAAAACCTTTTGAAAAAAGCAATTTTTTTTAAAATAAAACTAATTGAAATATTTTTTGTTAAGACAATCTAAAATCTGAAAGAAATATAATATTTTTTCATAATAAAATTCAAAATTTATTTCAAAAATATATAGAAAATAAGATGAAAAAATCCAAATAAGAACAAATCAATTACTAATTTTAGATTTGATAGTAAAATACTGAATTCTGATTGGTTTGGAGAATTTAAATTATGTTAATGTAAATTCTATGACGTTTACAGCTTGCCTAATATAGACAAGTAAAATAGATTGCGTATTAATTTCTAACCAATGAAAATTGTTGATTTAAAATTTAACTTCATTAATACTTGAAGCGTCTGGTTGTTATTTTATTCGACAATAATGTAGTTATGGAAATGGATAATCTGAAAATGATTTTTATTAATAATTTTATTATTAATGAAATATATTTTTCGTGTTCTTTTCAATCAAGTGAGTTGAAAGATATTTTATATATTTAAGAAACAAGAAGTTCGGTTTATAAAATTATATTTGATTCACGTAGAGATTGATATTAAATCTTGTGCGTGATATCAAGTATAATAATGTTCTGATCTCTCATCTTGTGTCGTTTTTATTAATATATAATGAGTAATAAAATTTAATATTTTATAAATCTATCGAAAAATTTATCTTTCCTCAAAAAATTGAACAAAAAATTGAAAAAAATCTGAAAATTGAACAAAATTTCGGGCTAGACAAATTTTCATAAATATTGACATTTTTTACTCATTAATTTAAAAAAATTTAAATTTTATAATTTTTAAAAAAAATACTGGATTTTTTTCAACAAAAAATAATTAATCTTTTGATAATATTTAAATTATTTTAAAAATGATAAATGTTTTTTGTAGAATATAAAAAAATATTTTAATACGTTTTTAAATGAAAAATATTAAAAAAAATGATTAACTAAAAATGAAAATTTTTCATAAATAATATTTGAATTAGAATAAATAATTAAGTTTGTTTATCTGCTTCAATTACTTCAATATCATATTAACGGTATCGAAACGTAATTTAAGAGCTTGACTTTCGACAAAAAGATTAATTTTTCGACTTGAATAAAATTCGTGAATTATGGAAGCCATTAAATCGAAATTGTTGTCATTAAGAAATGAAATTGAACAATTGCAAGATGAGTATGATTGCAAAGTCATAGATTTAAATGAAATGATTAAACAACGAGAACTGGTATGAAAGATTGTTTATAATTAACGAATTGTTTTTATTGTAGTTTTAGAGTGAAACGGAATTGATTGGAAAACATCGAAAAATAAAACTTCTCGAAGACGGGATTGAAAGAATGGAATTAAAATTGTCGTCTCAAAAGAGTTTGATTGAAAAACTCAATAAAAAAACCGAAGCATTTGACAAGTTTTTTTGGATATGAATTCTCATAATTTCAATTAAACTTACTATTTTCTAGTGAATCTCATAGTTTGTATGAAGACGAAGATTGTAATATTGGAAAAGTCGAAGATTTAATTATCGATGTTAAAAGTATGGTTCAAGCATCGAATTTGGCTGAAATGAAATGCATTGAGGTAAAAAACTTCATTTTGATATCTTTTATTACAAATTTTAAATTAATTATGAAACTTTTCTATTTTTTAAAATATATTTTCGTACTAAATTTATATCTTTAATAAGAAATATTGTCCTATAATAATCATATTTATAAATATAATATTATTTATAAATTAACATTAATATTAATTTTTAGTATTATAATGTTTTTTAACATATTATTTATTTTATTTTATTTTTTTTATAATTTTTAATAGTTATATATATGTATATTTAACTAATATTAAATTAGTTGTAAGAATAATAAAAATAAAAGCAAATTTTAATTATTTTTAACAAAACATTTAATGTTACTATAAACAGTTGTACTAAAAAAACGATTTATCTGGATATAATATTGATAAACTGTGTTAATAATAACAGACCCCCTTATCGATTGTGGTAAATGACTTTATCCTAGTGGCATAAAATAATTTATAAGTATAATACAAACAAGCAAAATTATTGAAAAGATGAGATTCTATTGTTTTAATTAAATTAATATGTATATGTGTATTTTAAAAAAGAATTACCATGGACTGAAAGAGTGTCCTTTATTGATAAAATCCCTTTCTTTTAATTTTTTTTGTTAAGAAATAAAATTCAATTATCTTTTCTGGTTACTTTCATTTTCAATTAAACAGTTATGACAGATTTTCTAACTTTTCAATATTATCTATTTATAGTCGTTTTCTAATTCTTCTTTCTTTTTCTTTAATCATTTTAATAACTAATGGCTACTTGTATAGTACAGATATTTTTTTTCTAATAGTTCTGTGTAACTTTTATTATATTAGTAAGTTTGCAAATACATCTTGAAATAATTTATTTCTTTTTTTATACTATTTATTATTATTTTTATTTCTGAACTATATCGCTTATTGTTGTATAATTAAATTAAATTTTTTATTTTCATCAATTACTAGTGACTATTATTTATATCTCTTTTGGGCGTCAAAAATGTTTAACTCGAGCATATTCGAAATTATTAAGATAGCGCGGAATAATAGTGTATAACATTTGTGTTAATGAAAGTAATCAAAATAACAGTTTGAATAATAAATAATTATCTTTTTGAATATAATACTAAAATTATCAGGTTATTATAGCATAAAATAACAATAATAATGATAAATATAATATTACTAGGCATAATAATAAATAAGGGAATAAAAATATGTATATATGAAAAAAATATTTTTGAAAATTATATAAAAAAATAATGAAAATCAAATTAATAAATATGTAAATTGTATTGTTCAAAAAATCATATTTGTAGCCGTTCTTTTTATAAAATATTATTTTATTTTAAATAATGACCGATTTATTATTAAAATAGTTTTAGATAAAATATTAAAAAATAAATAATTAAAAATTAAATATAAAATACTCTAAACAGTGAATATAATTATAAATATTTAATTATTTTTTTTGCAGTTTTACGTTTTTTTAATACGATGATTTTCAAAAATACGTAAAACATAAAATTAAAATGTTTTCACAGACTGATTTGTGAAAGTTATCTGAAAATATTCCATTTTTTTATGAAAACAGTTGTGACTTATTTGGTGATATTTCGATGTGTATTTAAGCTATTTTATTTACATTGTTACAGTTTTCGGTATGTATATTGTAACGGCGTGTTGTTTTGTTAATGCACGGATTATGTATTTGTTCTTTTCATTCTTACCGAAGTCGTGGAATCCTTTTGTGCTTTTGGTTTGTGTTTTTTTTCATTCTTCTTGTTGTGTTGTATTTCAATATTTTTTTATTTAATATTACTGATGACACATAATTATTGTTGTATTATAGGCGTCACAGAAATTGTCTACTCTAGAAGAAAAGACAAGAATGATCACATTGAAAGCTATTCAATCTGAACAGTTAGTTTAATCGACATTAATATATTTAATTATGACATAATATATATTTTTGTCAAATAATATCATTATTACATTATTTTTTGAATTACTAATTTAAATTGTTTTATTTAATTTTATTATTTTATGATCATTTTATTATTAAATATTTTATAATAAATTGATCGTTTTTTTATAAATATTTTATGGACAGACTGCTAAAGGATGTCTATAAAAGTAAAAGATTTTTTAGTGTAAAATAAAGATCATAAATATGTATACATTAATTGTTTATCGATAAAAAAGCATTAGATTCGTATAGAAATAAAATTAATAAATTAATGAAATTATTATTATAAAACAATCAATATATATGTATAAGCAAATAATAGCAAATTTGTTTAGTTTTTCGAAAGCTTTTTTGTTATCCGTTGTGATTTTTAAGAAGACTCGGAAGCATAAAATCGAGCGTCAGTTGTAAGAAAAAAGCTATCTGGTCAATTGATGGAATACCAATTGGTCAGTTCATATTTGTTGGTTGAAATTGACCGGGCTGTCATCTAATGATCAACATATTAGAATAAAAACAAAAGCTTTACAGCAACACATAAACACATAATGACAAACAAAGAAACATATTTCCAAACATGATTTAATATAAATCGATTTAATATGATCAACATATTAGTAGCCACGATTGACTGACTCAGGGATACCTGTAACACCCTGTAGGTACTTGCCTTTGTGCTTCTTTACGTCGGCCATTATACCATCCAAGAAGGTCCAAATGTTACGGTAGTGACACTGAGATAGAGACTGCAATACATAAGGAAATTCCTCGGTGATATTTTTGGTTCAAGCTATACCCCTACTACGACTCAATGTTTATTCCATATTTCGATAGCAAATAACGGTGGCGCATAATTATCATCGCGGCATCTTAGACGTCTGCCTCTAACATATCAATTTTCACCAGATCTATTTTCAACCGGTCAATTTTAACCGGCGAATATGAACCGACCATTTGTATGCAATCAACTGACACCGAACCAAGAAAAAATGGAAGTGAAATACCATGTGAGATAATTATAAACAATTGGATTAGAGTTTTCCTCCGACAGGATTATTAGGTTTGATAAAGAAGTAAGTGAACTATATCAATAAATTTTAGAATGTAAATACTAAGATTTAACAATAATATGAAAGATTACTGAATGTGAGAAATATAACGGGGGGGGAGGCAAGACGCTACTGGGTATTTGTGTTCCCTTATGAGTTTTTTTTTCATTCGAAAAATTACAGATAATTTTTCGTTCAGGCTCGGTTCATCGTGTTTAATATTCTTTTGGATATCGAATTGATAATTAAGCTTCACTTGACCCAGAACATAAATGATTGTCACCCCTACTGAGTACTGGTTAATAACATGTGGAAATAAGAACTCTATCTTCTTTTTGACAACACACCAGTACATGCTGCTCAACTTTTTTTTTATGTAATCGACAAAAAGAGTTTGTTGGTGGTATCACACTGACTGTACAGACCTAAATTATCTCTGAGTGATTTTGTCTTATTTAATCACTTGAAAAAACATCTGCAACGGTGGAAAATCCAATCGAAAGAGGATCTAACGACAATAATACACAATGTTTTCTACAAGAGGAATACCATTTGTTTCGAAAACGTACCTTTTCATTGGTATATCAACACCCCACATTACAAATAAAATCTAGATTAATTATGGCATAACATTTGTAAAAGATCTGCTGATATAAATTTGGGGTTGCCCGATTGTTTATTTATATTTATTCGATTATTTAATAAAGTAATTCACTTATGTTTAATTAATTTCACCCTTCCCAATATGAAAAATTCTTTTAACTATTATCTTTATCTTCGAGATCTACAATACATAAATTTTATGTTATTTTCTGCTTATTTTTATTATATATGAATTTGATAAGCTTTATTTTAGGGAGCTCGAAGATCTTCATAAGGAAATCACTAATGTTTCAACAAATCTAGAAAGTTTGCATCAAATGGAATTTGAAGTAAATTATATATTATCATTATTTTAAATAACCAATTTTATAAACTTGTATACGTTCATAATAATTTTGAATTTTCACTACATTAAATATTTTTCAATTTTGTGTTGCTCACTCCTTCAATTCTTGAAGATGTCTTGGATTGGTCTTATATAATTTTTAATAATATTATTAAGAACACCAACATCGGTCTTCGAACTTTTATTTTCAATACAATCAGAATTGTCTTTTAGAAAACTTTCAGCAAAACTTTTGTAATTCGACATCGTTCTAAATTGATAAATTTTAGTTCATGTTTTTTAATAAACAATTATTCGAACAAATTTTTCATTATTTTCAGATTTTATTTTTAAAGTTCAAATTTGGTAATTTTAGTAATAATTTTATCTACATATTAATTTTATTTAAAAAATGATTTTATGTAAAGAAAGAACATTTATTTAATTTAAAACTTAGTTAAAACTATTTACTTTATTTTAATTTTTTAATATGAAAATTTGAAATAATTTAATATTTTTAAAGTTTTTCAAATATCTTATGCTGTACTTTAAAATACAAATTATACTCGAATAATTATTTATCGTGAACATCCAACATATCAATTTTCCATCTGGGTGGGAGAAACACATTTCCAAATACTAAACTCAACATACAAAATTCAACAAACCAATTTCAACATACCAAATTTAAAATATTCCTCACAAATATGTTTATTGATAACACTCGCACTGAGAGATTGATATTGGACGTTTTCATTTCATCCCAATATATTCACATTAAGAAACCAAGTACATCATATGGACTCTTTCGGGATCGTATTTATTGATTTCTTATTCCTGATGAAATTCTTGCAAAATTTGTTTTTTGTTTCATTTAAAGGTTATTACAAATCATTTGTAATTTTTCAAAAATATTTTGCTGCATTCATATAATGGAATCTAAGCCAAAATTTTGTTTCTGTTCCTAACTTCTTCTACATTTTAAGAACGTAAACAATTACCATTGCCTTGAATTAGATTGGTTGGTCATCTTGATTATTCAATAAAAAGGATGACAGATTTTCTATTCAACTATTTTGCTTTTAGTATACATCAATCAAGTCACATTTATTATTTGATCAATATTCTTGTTCTCGATATTTCAAGACCTCAAGCATTCGCTTCATTCAGTTGCATTTATCATTACAGATAATTTTATTATTTATATAATGACTATGATCATAAATAATAATAATAACAATAACAATAATAACATTCAAAATCAAAGAAAATTGTAAATAATTTTTAAAAACAAAACATTTAAAGAATTTATAAATTATAACTTTAAATCATTAATTATTAATTAATTATTAAAGAAAGGAGCGAAGGAAGATGAGTATGAACAAACATTAAAGGAAATAAGTGAAGAATTGCGAACAGTGAGGATATTTAATTATTACTACTTAAAACATCAATGATTTAAGACGGAATCTAAAAACGATGCTGTGGAGCGGTCAATTCTTAAAATAAAATACGATATTGATTCAGCTAAAGGTACTTGAATTTTGTTTAAAAAATTCTTAAATGTTTATTTTATAATATCATATATTATTTAAATATAAATGTTAAAAACAAACAATTATATTGTATTATGTTATATTATATTATATAAAATATTATATTATATTATAAATATGATAGCATAATATACTTAGGTTGTCTAATAAGTTTCCGGAATATGTCATGCACACATACATGCATACATGTATACACGTAAATATTGTATTAGAATGAAGCCACCAATCAGCTGCTTTGGCCAATCATAGAGTCACACACTTATCCACTCTCTTCTCATTGTGACAGCCCATTATTGCTGCTAACACAGTGTAAGGTGCACTGTTGACACGTTATGGATTTACAGAAAGAACATTTTCGTGCATACATTTACTTAGAAATGCTACGGGGACGTAAACCATGTGAAATATATAAGCAGCTGCAAGATACTAACCTGGATGTTCCTTCACAGACAACTGTATTCGAGTGGTACAAACGATTTAAAGAGGTAAGACAATCCCTTGTTGATGATTCAAGATGCGGCCGCCCAACCACATCTTCAACCACTGAAAATGTGCAGATTATCAAAGCGATTGCGGATGAAGAACCAAGGACATCTCTTAGAGCAGTGAGTGAATCGACTTGCCTTTCTAAAGATATTGTTAGACAGATTTTCACAAATCAGCTTGAATTGCGAAAGATTTGTACGACATGGATTCCACATCACCTCTCAGAAGCAAACAAATGGGACAGGATTTTGTGTGCACAAAGCATCATCGCCTTATTTGAAAACCATTCCATCGATTATATGTTATACCATTGGCGACAGAGGATGAGAATTGGTTTCTGTATGAAACAGCACTGACGAAACAGCAGAATCAGACATGGCGTCATCCCACACAATTAAAACTCATTGTTGTCCGCCCGAAGCTGACAAACAAGAAAACTCTTCTCTTGCTGGCATTCACTGGTGATCAAAAGATAAGTGCTGACATTTGCTCTCCCGGAGAGACTGTGAACTCACAGCGTTATTTGGAATTTGTTCGTTCAACTGGGGAAAATGGCGACATGTTCGCAGACATCCCAAAAAGCTCACGGAATTGTTGTGGCAACACGATAACGCACGCCCTCACACATTGCAAGAAACAATGGAATTCTTTCATCATCATGGTGTGACACTCATCAAACAAAGCCCATATAACCCTGAAATGAATCAGTGTGATCGATGGGTGTTCAAGTACCTGAAACATTCATTTCGAGGGCAGAAATTCGTGGACGGTGATGAGGTGAAAGAAAGAGCGGTGCAGGTGCTCCGCGGTCTCCCTGAAGAAAAGTTTTGTCAAGAATTGTTATCATTGCATGAACATTGCAAACTAGTTGTAATTAATCATGGAAATTATGTAGTTTAAATATAATATAGAATTGTTTGGAATTTTTCATACAAGTCAGTTTTTTTAAACAATTCCGGGAACTTATTAGACAACACATATAGTATTATATAATATATAATATTATATTATAGAATACATTTTTCCAGGCCTAATTGTTTTAAATAATTTCTCTTTGATTTCTGATATATTTCTTAATCTCCCACCTGATGATAATGTGCAAAATTATCTTCTATTTCCATCAATAGAATAATTATTTTTCGGAAGTGATCTTTAAAATTTTAAAATGTACATACGAAACGAATCTAAGATTTTCATCAAATTTTACCAGAAGTTCAATAAAGAAGTTAAATATAATGTAAATTCATGATATGATTTATTCTTGAATAAACCGTGTTTTACACTGTATCACAGGGGTACTCAACCTTTTTATACCTATCGTCCACCATTTCTACATTATTGATAATTGATAAAGTAGGAATGTTTAGACAATTTATAAATTAGAGTTACTGAAAATCAAAGCATACAAGTACAATATTTTAGTACACTAGAAAATATGTATAACAACATACTTCATCAAGACAAAGTATCTTATATACACTGTATCACAGATCCTCTACTTAAAAAAACTAATAATAAAACACATATTTCTTTATTAATTTATTAATACTTTGAAATACATAGAAATATAAATTCCTTTGTAATTAAATGTAATTGACTAATTGAATTATTAGTGAGATCCTTGAGGCTGATGCTGCAAAGTTAAATATTTATCAAAATATTAAACATGCATAAGAAAACAAACGAAATTAGAAGCAAATTTCATAATAAGGTTCTGTAAGTTGTTTAGTCTTCTGAACTGGAGCAACGTAAAAGGATCTTAAGGAGTAGTGAAAAAATAATAGCAAATGATGTGCTTTTAACTCCTTTTGTGTGATATTTAGTAAAACTTCATATTTATATGAATACCAAGAAGTAGTAAACATGAAAATACGCATTATTCAAGTATTTTCATAGCTTTGAATCATTGTTCATCAAAACACAACGTATATCTGAAAAGCTAAAAATCGAATATTTTTTGATAAATGAGAATGTTCTTAAATAATAATTTCAACAAAATATTGTTTTAAAAAAACAATTATATTTGAACTAACAGGAATAATTTTTTATATCGGAAAAAATCCTATCATTAACCAAAAACTCTGTAACGCCCACTGGTTGATAGAAGGGACCAGGTTGACTATCAATGTTGTATCAAGTAGAATAAGGTACCCCTTATACGAATCATATTGCTATACTTGTCGTAATTAATTATCAATGGATTACCAGTATTTTTTTCCAGCATCTTAATCAGAAGCAAGTAACCATTATTCTCATGTATCCAAACCAAGACTTAATTTTAATCCTTCGTAACACAGTGGGACACTTCTGTAACAAACCGTTGTAACTCTTACAGGATCTCTAATTATTAACATATCACATTTTAAATCACTGTTGCATATCTGTTACACACCGATCTATACAACAATATAAATTTTATATACAATTTTATATAAAATGTGATATGTTAATAGTTAGAGATCCTGTAAGAGTTACAACGGTTTGTTACAGAAGTGTCACACCATGTTACGAAGGGTAAAGGGATTTTTGATCAACTTTGACTGAGTTGCACTGTTTTATTCATTTGACTTGTTTTTGTAAAATATTTAATAAGAAGTATAGTTTGAAGCATTTTATATATTTAAATATAGTCAAATTAATATCTAGTTAGTGAATGTTCTTCTTCGGAAGTTCTTCTTAATGAAAGATTTTTTAAGCTTTTGATTTTGTCAAGATGAAGATTTAACTAAGATTTTCAAGTTTAAAAATGATATTTTATCCATTTTAACATTAAAAGAAATATACGAACTTTTAAATATATATAGAATATATTAACATGTGACAGTTCTAAATTTATATTTATTTTGATATTTGTGGTATTATTTATTTTGCATCCCATATTTATCTGTATTAAAATCGAATTTGAATATTTCTAATTGTAAAAAATAGATAATCAATTTAAAAATTAAAAAATTTTATCTAATAATTAATAATAATTAAATTTGAGAAATAATGATATCAATAATAAATAATAAAATTTGTGATATATAAATAAATCATTTGAATTAGAAAACAATAGATTATAAATAGAATATTTAACTATATGTATCAAACTATGCGTAGCCATAATCTCTAACACTCGTTATGAAATAAAAAATTCACGATGTTCTCACAACTTTTATTTTGAACATATTTAATAATATTTATTTTGGACAACAACTACTACGAAAGAACATTCGTTTTAATTGATCACTTGTTGGCGGCATTTTGAAGAAAATGGACAATGGGAAGTACCGCAGAGTCAATAAATTTTAGTATAAACTTAGAAAAAGTGCAGACGAAACCATAAGAAACATGGGAAGATTTGGGAAGTTATCGAATGGTGATCCTTTATTATTGACTTAAAGAGTTTAAGCAAGTGAATGATGCCAACGGAGGAAGAAAACGAAATAAAATCTCAGATGATAAAAAATCGAATGTTAAAAATTCGTCAAATGTCATATTAGAATACATGTAGAAGAACTAGCAGTTCAACTGAAGATTAATTACAGTTCTGCGCATAATGTATTAACAGAACTGGGATACGGAAAGTTGTGCAGCAAATTTGTTCCGAAATTTTTGACTCCAGTGATGAATGAAGCGCAACTTTGGTAAGCTCTGACCAGCCTAGTTATTTCTACACAATGTAGTTCAAGTTTCCTTGACAATATTATTACTCAAAACGAGACTTCACTCCAAATATATCTCCCTCAAACCAGGAAAGAGTCCGCTGAATGGTGCTTCAAAGATGAGAGACCCCAGTCAAGATGAAAAGTCGAACTTCTCAAAGAACGAGAAGTCATGGTTTTCATATTCTGATAACGAAAGGGTGTTGTCAGTTTGAATTTCTTTCCAAAAGGTAATGCAGAATACTTCAGTGCCCTTGTTATTAAATGTCAAAGGAAGAAAGGGAGGGCAACAATTACCACTTCAGTTATTGATTGTAAAATTGTGCTTATTAACTCCGTACAACTTTCGCCAGAAACAATCACCAAATTTGGTTTTGTGAGCCTGGCACACTTATGTCAATAGTCCTGATATCGTTGCCAGAGACTTCTACATATTCAACCGTCTAAAAACCTCTAAGAGGGCGTGACTTTTCGTGTGGAGATGATCTCAAGGAATGTGTCTAAAAATTTTTATCATCACAGAATGAACAGTGTTTTGCTGCTGTTTTTGATGATCTTCTCTTATACGGAATGAACTTGTAGCTAACCAAGGAAATGCATTGAGAAATGATATACAATTTTATGC
Organism: Girardia tigrina; assembly: GCA_001938485.1. Taxonomy (NCBI): domain Eukaryota; kingdom Metazoa; phylum Platyhelminthes; order Tricladida; family Dugesiidae; genus Girardia; species Girardia tigrina. The sequence goes on from MQRK01168845.1 coordinate 23,677, forward strand.
GAAACATTTTTTCGTACCAGTATTAAATGTCCTTCATAAAAATTGTTAGAAAATTGTGAATTTTTATTTTATACATAATCTTAGAGGCTCTTGATTGAACTACTGAATTTAATATTACATTACTTAAATAGGAATAATAATCATAATAATGTTTTCATATTTTTGTAATTTAAATATTTTTAAATTTTAATTTTTAATAATTATTTTAACAATTTTGTTGAAAAGGAAATGAATATGTTATATTAAATTAAAAAAAATTATTTAACAAAAGGAAAATAAATAAAATAAACGATATTTTTGGTATAAATTTATTATAAAAAGGTTAACTCTGTTATAGATGAATAGTAAAGATGAATAGTAAAGATGAATAGTAAAGATGAATAGTTTAAAGATTGAATAGTAATAGCATATTAACAATCAAATATTATTCATTCTCTATTACATAATATGAAATTCATTTTATATTCTTAAAGTCTAAAAAATAATTTGAATGTACTTACAAATCGTAAAGGCATTGTTCGTTTTTTTTCAATAAATAAACAAAATTAACCATATGCATATGTATATAATCCCTGTTTCACAAGGTTTTGTATTAGTACTGAAAACCTGTCTTGATGAAAATGTTCATCAGTGGGACATAAGTGGGGCTATGATAGGTTACTATACATAATCAGTACAACTATCATTTATCATTATAGACCCTACACACTAGAATGATCCTCACATCCTATAAAGGTATTAAACTCGAGGCTTTTAGAAGTTCTGAGACGCTTATGGCTTCAAAAGGCACTCCCACCATGTAGGGATTTAAGTGCTTAAGCTCCACCAGTGAACCGGCTTCACAACACCCCTCACCAAAGTTAGAAATCTTGGATCATTGGGATGCAATCAACCACTCGACTGCAGGTTCACTACTCCCCACAGCCGTGACACTCAGTTAAGGTAAGCTACAGCCTTGTAAGTTGATTGCAAGCGTACTGGTACTACAATATTTTGTCGGCGCAGATATCGGCTGACTTTCAGACATTTAGCTCTGAGACGGATTCGTACTCAATCTAGTTTCCCAGAGATACTAAGTAAAAGTATGTCTGCCCGGCCCGCATAGGAATCCCTGAAAGGGTAGGAAATGTGTCACTTGGCGGTGATACTGGGCGGGTTATACAATACACATAATATGTTCAGGTTTTAATCTTGGGTTTATGTATAAATTTTAATTAAATACAGGCTGATTATTAATTAATATAGGGTTGATTTAATGTAAGTAAACAAAATCCTGTTGTTCATTACTATGAAAAATAGTACAAAAAGTTAGGAAGTTTAAATACTCAAATAACAAAATTATCAAATAAAATTTGGATAACAAAATAGGTAAATTATGTTTATTTTTCATATAAATAAAATTTTTAATGATATTCTAATAATCAAATATAATATTAATTGATAAAACTGATAAAAGTATTGGTTATATTTGATAATTATAATTTATGTTGTTAATAAATAAATAATAGTCATTATTAAAAAATAATCATTGAATGATAATAAATGTTTACTTAATCCTTTGAACGCGTAAATCGACTATAGTCGCCCGGATTTAATGTTTAATAATGTTTAACGCGTTCAAAGGTTAAATTATATATTTTGATTTAAACAATTTAACGCATATAATCGATTTCATTATCACAAAATAATTACGATTTTATAAATTAGTTGCCTCTAAAAAATAAACCATTACAATATGATGTTGGTGGTACCTTACCAGTGCATCTTAAGAGGTTTATAGCATAGAATACATTTAGTAAAGGATAGTTTAGTGGGACCTTTGACTTGACATATAAGTTAACTACTACTAAACCTTACTGAGTCTATTTTTTTATTCTTTTTATTAGCTTACTTTCTATATATATATATATATACATATATATGAAATTTAGAAATATATTCTCGAAGGTTTTTTACTTAATTAATTTTCTTGAAACTTGGCTCACTTACTCATTTTCGATGACAGTAAATGATTATGTGAAAATTTTACCGACAAAAACGTTTTAAAGTCCCAAAATGGGAAAAAAACGGAAAATTCGGAGTTCCAGAACAATATTAATTGAGAAAGATCTACTTATAAATTATAAGTAGTTTATATTAATCTTTTATTTTTTTTTATTATTTTTTTTATTTAAAACTTTGTTGGCCAAGTTGAGTTCTGTCTGCATAAAGAATAGATATAAAAATTATTTTTTTGATTTACTAGCTTAATATAAAGGGTGGATTGGGTCATTAAAGTCCCCCACAAAAACTTGTTTACTTGACATAAATATTACAAAGACTGTTAGTAAAGTAAAAACATTTATTAGATTATTAAACTTTTACATCATTTACTTTTTATATCATTTTTATCATTTATCATTTACTTTTTACATCATTTACTTTTGAACAAATAAGAAAAGCTAATTTTGTGGAACCCTAAGAATTTTAAATATTAAATACGTAATTCGATGAATGTCATTAGAACATTAAAGCATGAATGGGGAATGGAAAATGAACTTGCACGTATGACACTGTTTCTTATTGCCATAAATACCAGGATAGTTTTGGACCATAGAATCTTCTCGATAGTTTTATCGTTTTATGTTCTTTTTTTCTAGTACTATCCCTGATTTTTGTGTTCATATTTCTTTTCAGTATCAAGCAGTGTTAATATCAGAAGATATAACAGTTCAATCAATAATCTTTTCCCTTTATCCGTTAATCTTTCGTTTTTGTTCTTAGTCTTTTATTCACTAGTTTATATTTTATAGTTTATAGTACAGGGATATTTTCCACCCACAAGTTTGAGCAATTGTGCCTGTTTATTTAGTTGTCTAAATTTAGACTAAGCGGGTCAGTATATTTCAGTGAATAGATTTTGTTCTTTTTGAAAAATTAAGATATTTGTAGAGGATAGCAACAAGCTCATAATTTATTAATCTCTGATCAGTAGGAACATTATCTAAATTTGCTTTTTTTCTCCCTGGTTTGAATAAATTTACGATCAAGGAATATTTTTTTCTTTGTACCCATCTTTTTTTACTCTACGGAAACTTTAATATGTTTTTTGCCATTTTCATTTTACTAGAGTTACTGAATCATTTTTAGATGTATGCTTAATCTAAATTCATTCTTCTAGACTTCTTATTATACTAAGTTTTAAAGTGGGCCTCCCATCTCTTTCAATGGTATTGAGCCGTAGGCTCTTTACAGGGTCCAACCAAATTAAAAAGCACTAGCAGCCCCCCGATAGGCCTCCTACGAAGTTGTCAGCTTTCCGCTTACGATGTCTCTTCCGATCCCCAGTAAAAAACGACCAAACATGTTCGGATGTTCCATGATTTAGCATTCCTTTGGCCGTTCCCGTGGACTTTGAACAGCCAGCGATTTCAGATAAATCCGTTAAACAGAAATTTAACACTTCTAAGGAGATCGTTTCCGAGAGATTCATTGAAACATTTGTATCGACGGTCCGTACCTGAATATTGCTTGTAATTGTTGGATTGTCTTCCTTCTTCCTGGTATTGCTGATCATTTTTACCCCACCACAAAAATCGCCATCACAACAGTCACCTGCTTTTCTTCTTTGATGCTTCTGTTGAATTTGAATGGATTGATTTGCTTCTTCCGCATGACCTGTCTTGTAGTGTCTGGTCAGCCACCCCATTGATGTACAGCTCCTGGAGCAGTACTGACACGGATAAGGTTTCTGCTTGCCCGGTGCCGTTTCATGATCCATTTTGATATGTCTATTGAGCTATTTTTGTTCTACAAAGGCCTTCTTGAAAAGCTCGTAGTGAAAGTTTTAAAGTACATTTTATCTTTCCTTCCACTTCTAGGTTTTACTCGTAGGGAAATAAAGTTGTGATCTAAATAGTCTTATGTAATATACGTGGATTTCAAACAGTAGCGCGTGCCAGAGACATCCATTCGCTTTCAGAATTCTACTCGGAAGTAACATAGCTTTTCATTAGTAGATTACCGGTTATTCAACTCTACCGTTTGAGTGGAGACATCAATCGCAACACTCTAGTTTCCCAGGGACACTGAGTAGATGTATACTCGAATGACAAACACATCACATTAAATCTTTAAATTCAAATTCGACTTTGTAAATAATTTTACCTCATTAAAAAAACGTTTCTTATAGAACAAAAACGAAAGATTATTTAATTAAATAATTAAATAATTAAAACTCAACATTTTATTTCAATTGTAATATTTATTGTAATTTGTTTTGTTGGTGTTAATGTAAAGTTTTTTTAATTGTTTTTAATAGTGGAAGTCGAAGATTGGAAACAAAAATCGAAGGACTTGCAGAACGAAATCGATTCATTTTTGATTGATATAAACGATTTGTAACTTGTGTCAATTTATTTCATGGATTCTTTTTGTTAAATGATTAGAAATAAATCTCTCTTTTTTAGTTAATATTGAATTTTGCCATAATGTCTCATTGGAATATACATTATCGTGGTTGGACAGTGTTATTTGTGTTAAAAATGTTTAAATTTCATTGAATACACCGTAAATGTCGAAAAAAACAACAATTTTTTTCCATTGAAGCATCTATAATTATCCGATTTAATGTGACGAATATTTTCGAATAGTGTTTATTGTACGTTGTGTTTGGTGTGTTGTTTTAGGATTGTGTTTCTTCCACCCAGATGGAAAATTGATAGTTTTAATGTTTTGAACCACAGGATTATTCAGACAATTTTAAATAACAACATTAAAATTAAATTTATATTTTAATTAATGAATATATAATAATGTTTTAATCAAATATTTAAAATTAATTTGAAAGTGATTTTAAAAAATTTTAACAGTGGATTGTAACGTAAAAAAATTATTTAATCATAAATAATATATTTAAAATTAATTAAAATATTTTTGAAAATAATTTTATATATTTTTGTAAGGAATTGTAATTTAAATTTGTTTGAATAATTAGATGTTTAGAAATAGAATTTAAAATTTATCAATGCAGATCAACATCTAACTACGAAAGTTTTGTGAAGAATTGTCCTGGATGCAATTCGAGAAGTGATGTTAATAAAAGTATTGGAAATAATATTAGTGTTCCTAATATTTAGCATTGCTCTTTTATTTCTGATTGATAAATAAACCATATCCAAGTTTCAAGAAAACCATGTTATAAATTATTCGAATTTATTTTTTAAATGATCCTTATTCTAATTGAAATAACACTTTATTACCTCACTAAATCCGCATGTCATATTTCTCTCTTAATACATTATCTATAGGTTGGTCATCAATGGATAGTCTGCATTTAATAAATGTTTGCTGAAAATGAAAATATTAAATATACATTGTAATTATTTATAATTATCATAATTAAATATAAATATTTGTTTATTAGATATTTATTACATCGTCATCATCCAAATATTTCTTAAAAGTAAATTAAAAATATGAAGAAAATAAAAGTTTAATTAATTAAAATATTTCTGATTAATATGGGAATTTTTATATAATTTTATTTTTGAAATTTAAAGTTTTCAATTATTATTTCAGTGAATTTAGTAGTGAAATTTAGTAGTGACAAATTCTTTCTATTCTGCTTTTCCTAATTCAAGCTTACAAGGATGCTTATTCTATTTAGTTCTACATATAAATTTATTTACAAGACATTGATTATAACTTTTTATGGATTAAAAACTTTTGTTTATTAATAAATTGTTTGGAATTTATTTTTTACAAGTTATATTATACTATATATATTAAAATTTATTTCATATTTTGAAAATTTTATATCAATTTAAACAACAATAATTTATAAAAATTTTTTAAATAAATAATGGCACCGAGATACCTCGACGTCGAAATGGCCAATGACGAGATGTCCCTGCGTCAAAACGTCCACCTTCGAGATGAAACGTCCGGGCATCAAAACGGCGACTTTGTGATGCTCTGCTATTACCTTGGGGTATTGGTTCATCCCATTAAAAGAAAACAGATTTTCAAAAACCATAATAAACATTTATTTAAAACCAACTCACAATGACATTATATAATATTATTTCAATTACATCTAATTCAAAGGCACATATTTATTAGTAACATCCTGTGAAACAATTTTGACAAATATTGTTCTGATGATCATTGCAAATAAAAACATGGAAGGTGGTGCATTGCAAACGTGATTTACGGTTCATGGATCTAGTCAAAAGGAATATCTTCAACATTTTGAAATTGAGTGAGTTAGCAATCGTAATTTGTAGGGGCGTAGGCAAAGTTCTGTTTTGAAATCTTTCTTACAAATACGGTTTAATTAGATAGAAAGCGAGAGACTTCAAGTAATTGCGTGTTGGGTATTCAATGAAATTAACCTTTTAACTCTCTTGAGTTTTATAGTATCGACACGTAATCTGACTTTGAGTTCAGAAGGTTCTTACAACTATTTGTATAATTTATACAATTATTCCTCGCTTGATGTTTAGTAAATCTTCCTCTCTTGAGGATCGTCACCAGTATCAATCTCGAAAAAGATTTTGTTGATTTAAATTTCAAATATTATCTCGCAAAAGAAATAATTGATATAATGAAATCTCGCCGGAGATTAAATCTTTTGCAACCTTTAATACTGCCTCACAAGAGACAATCAAATAAAACAGTTTATCTCGTACCGATTTTTGATTCACAATTATCTCGCAAGAGATACCTTTTAATTTATTATCGCAATATTATTATTAATTCGAACCACAATAACTGAACCAACAGTTTCAATTGTTTTTATTTTTTAATATTACAATACAAAGTTTGTTTAACAATTGAGGATTCCAAAAATTTAATTCTTTTTACCACTTTTTAGCAACTATTTTTTCCCATTTTTTTGTGACTTTCTTATAAAAGTCAGGGTATTTATACCCATTATTGATTTATAATTTTTTTCCATTTTGTTTTCTTTGGTGCACTTTCACCTAAATTAATGGCATAAATGCCAATTTCAAAATAAGTGCGCTTGCACAGTAATTTTTTTCTCTCCTACTTTGGAAAGGTGCACTTGCACCGATATTATTAACATTAATGATAATTTGATGGAATTATTATTTATTATTTACAAAACTTGGTAAGTTTTGTTTTAAACAATTTTTTAATATATTTTTTTATAAATTAACGTTTAAATAATAATTATGATATAAATAATTATAGTAATAATAAATATAATAATAATACTAGTAATAATATTAATATAATTAATTAAATAATAATAATTAATACTAAATAATAGTAATGATAATCATTATAAATATAATAATAATTGTAATAATAATTTTAATAATACTAATAAGAATAAAATTAATAATAATAATAATCATTTAATAATAATACTGATAATAAATACATTAATAATAATAATATGAATATTAAAATAAAAATTATGATTATAATAGTAATGATTATATAAATAATTAATAATAAATGATAATAATCTAATAACAATAATACTAATAATAATAAAATATAATAATGATAATAAAAGTAATATTATGACAATAATAACAATAATAATAAAAATACAAACATATCTCAAGGAATAATATCCCTATAAGCTTCCTCGCGTCCCTGAGCGCTTGCTCAAACAACGGGAAGTCAAAAAGGGATTATGCATCATCCGAATCTTTATATTTTATTATATATATATATATATATATATATATATATATATATATATGTATTATTTATTTTTTTTATAGGTTACAATACACAATAGTCACTGATTTTTTAAATATTTATACATATTGTTAATGTATTTGTTTTCAGAATCCCAACATGTGTCTATTTTGAAACATTTGCTTGTTAGTAACATTTGATGTATGTAGTAATATCATGCAATTAATCCCCATGATATTTAATATTCCATAAAAAAGATCAAGCGACGTGTTTTGCGCGATACACTGTATGTATGATAGAGATGATCAAACGTATCAAGTCCGCCTTTCGTCTGGTTATAAAAACTTATCATCTATGAAAAATTTATAAATTTAACTTTGTCTGCAGTATAATACATGGTGTAAAGCATAAGAATGTATTTCTTTTTTCCTTTGATGAGCTTTGGAGAAACATATGAAAGTAAACTTAGCTCATCATCAACGGCAAACATGTATTCAAGATATATTCAAGATATATTTAAGATATATTCAAGATGTATTCAAGATACAGTGTACAGTTTCAGTAAACTATTGATGTAGTTCTGTTTTATTTTTTTTGTCCCAAATGTAGTCATGGATTTTTACCAAAGTTTTTGAGCGGCAGGTATAGACGTAAACCAATTATCATTTTATATTTCTGTTAGCGTTGTGCACAGCAGTTGATAGCTCAGGAACAAAATATTCGGCAACGGGTATTCATGAAGGACTATAATCATTTCATGTATATACTGTAAAGTCCATTTAATAATAAAATGGCGCCATTTATTAATGCCTTTGTCAGATATTTTGTGATATTCTTTTTGATGCAAAATTTTATATTCGAATTAATAATAGCTCTACAGAACTACTGTATTGAGCTTT
>MQRK01168873.1:328-15048 GCA_001938485.1 Girardia tigrina
GTTGAATTTTGTATGTTGAGTTTAGTATTTGGAAATGTGTTTCTCCCACCCAGATGGAAAATTGATATTTTAGATGTTCACGATAAATAATTATTCGAGTATAATTTATATAATTTAAAGTTTAATTTATATTTTAAAGTACAACATAAGATATTTAAAAACATTAAAAATATTAAATCGTTTCAAATTTAAAATTTAAATTTAAATAAAGTAAATAATTTTACCTAAGTTTTAAATTAAATAAATGTTCTTTCTTTACATAAAATAATTTTTAAATAAAATTAATATGTAAATAAAAATCAATACTAAAACTACAAAATTGAACTTTAAAAATAATATCAGAAAATAATGAAAAATTTGTTCGAATAATTGTTTATTAAGAAACATTAACAAAAAGTTATCAATTTAGAACGATGTCGAATTACGAAAGTTTTGCTGAGAGTTTTCCAATAGACAATTCTGATTGTAATGAAAATAAAAGTTTGAAAACCCATGTTGGTGTTCTTAATAAACCACATCCCGGAAGCCGCGCCAGATAAACAGAACAAAAGGGATTGATGAAACCAACCGTGTAGATGGAACTCACTGAACCATCAGACCTCAGACAAAAGTCCACAGACATGCATCGACCCACTGCATCAGTTTCAATTACCAACGACGATATGAGTGCCAAAAATTGATTAAAGATGGATTAATAAAGTGATCTTTTATAGTTCATAGTGTGAATCAAAAGCCTTCTGTTAAACAGAAAACTTATACTAAGAAACAGAAGAGAACAATCGGTGATAGAGAACGTTATTCAATCGACTTGATTGTGAATTTTCATTAATCCGTGTTTTGAGATGACGATTTGTTTCCACTAAGTAATTTCTCCTGTAAGTATGGATAACACCATAAGAAACCCTGGCACGCAAGGTATTGCACTATAGGCTCTGATCCAAATTAAAACTTTATATCAATTTAAAATAAATTTTGAAAATTCTAAATGCAAAAAGAATCACCAACATAAATCACATTTTTTTTCATTACATATTTATTCTGCCAGAGATTGAAGGTCTTTTCTTGATGTTAGTCTTCCAAACGTTGTCCCCAACAGAGTGGATCAAATCTTTTGGAATTGCAAAAATTGCATACTCGATTCTCTGTTAAAGTTCTGTATGAAATGTTGAAGTTTGATCTTAAACATTAAGCAATACCCAGATCCAAAGTTTGGATTTCAGGCAGACCATGAAAAGTCAAAGTTTTTCGATAAACCTATCACCATACTGTCTTTAAAGAAGCTTTTTTGTTTTGTGTGAAGCGTGACTCATCCTTCTAGAAAATGGTTACTGAGAATTTAATTTTTGCTTGCTTATTTGTGAAATAACATGAAGAAGAATCATTTCACAATATCGGTCAGCTGTAATGGTACCGGTATTACCATCATGATCCTCAAAGAAAAAAGATTTGAGCATGAAATCTCTTAAGAAACTAAGTCATACAGTTACATTAGAATATCATTAGGTCTGCTCATGAAATTCGTGTGAATTGAAATAATATTTTGATGTCAAGAGATAAACGTATCCATTGCTTTATATTCAAATGAGTGCAAATATGATTCATATTTTTTACTAGAATTTTTTAGATTTAATGCTTAAGGTAGTGTCTCCAACCTGTAAGGCGCGTCCTCCCAGGGGGCGCGAGACTGTTGTAAGGAGGCATGCAGCTGTTTTCAAAATATTATTTTCGAATAAAAACCAAAAAAATCGAATAGGTGTCACAAAAAATGAATCAAAAATTTGTTTTTTTAAAGGGGGCGCTCCAATTTTTTTAAACGGGGGCACCGGTACAAAAAGGTTGGAAACCACTGGCTTAAGGTATGAAGTACCTGCATAACGTTTTCTTTTTAATATTATATATATATCTGCAGTGATCTTCGCATTTATGGAAGTGGCACTCGTAAAAACAAAATTTCGGTATAGCCGTAGTTCCACATAGCCATAGTATCACCTTACATTACCTAAAACGCTGATATATAGTCGGTACAATAATATATCTTCGATATATACGGAGTGCGGTGTGCTGCCTTAATATTATTGCCAAAATTTGAAAATCAAACTTTGGCGGTTTCGCAAAATCATTACCCAATAATTTTGTTGTCTCTTTGTCATGGATTTTAAGAAACACTGATCTAAAAGTAGGGACATATTTTAAAATATTATAAAGAATTCTTTAAAAATAATTTTGATTGTGGTATAAACGAATTTTGGAGTAATTATTTTATTGTCCTAAACAGAGTTAAAGTAATTTTATTTTGGATCACATCGTAAAGGGTTAAGATTGATACGACAAGGATCATAACTGTTAATAAAAGTATTTAAAAATAAAATGTTTTCAATTAATTATGCTTATTCTATAAAAACAGATTCCTAAATTTATTCAAGTAAAGAAGAAGTTTGATAAAATCGAATATAAAAATTATCTTTTTCCATTATTCCTCTCCACTGAAGATTGTTTCTCTGATCTGTAATATACATTAAGTTGATCCAATTTATGTACGTACGTATTCAGTTCATTTAACTGCGATTTGCGACCTTATTTTGACTCCTGATTCTAAATGATTAATTTACAATATTTCAATAAATCTGTGTTAAGATCTCAAGGTTTTATTACACATTTATTACTAATATTCTCACAATAATTATTTCACACTTCAGTAAATATTTGACGATATTCGGGTTAATAAAATATTACAACAAAATTATATTGATAAAACCGTAAATATTATTTATAATTAATTTGGAAAAATCTGTTTATTTTTATTTATATTTTTTAAATTAATAATTTGTAATAATTAATATAAATAATAAATTACATAACTTTAATATTTGTACTTTAAACTCTTTTATTCTTTTTAATATAAAATAAATAATAATATTTATTAATAAAATATAACATTTTTTCATTATATTTAAACAGTGAAAATAGCAATAAATATATTTTATCCATGCAGAAAAATATATTCATATTTTTACAAATTTTCATTTGTAACAAGTTTCATTAAAAAAAATAATTACGAAAAAAATGTCGATTATCCAACTCAAAACCGGAAATATTTTCGAAAAAAAATTTTTTCTTTATTCACTAATGGAAAAATAATATATTTTATAAATAATAATGGCTAATAAAATGAAGGTTTTCTTTAAAATTGTAATTTTAAAAAAATATATAAAAAATAATCAAAATTAAAAATAATTTTTTTAATTTAGAAAAATAAACAGAAAATATATAAAAAATAAAAACAAAATATTTTCTAATTTATTTTTTAAATGGCATTTTCAATGTAAATAAATTTAAAATCGATTATTTTTTTTTGCCTTTTTTTTGAAAAATAATTCCACGAAATCTTTGAAAAATTATTTTTGGCTTCTTTATTTAAACAAAAAAAATAAAAAAAATAGAAAACGTAAAACTTTTTAAAATACTTTAGATTTACTCAAACAAATAAATGAAATAATTAAACTTTTATTACAATCTTTTGTTTTATCCAAACAAGAAATGTTTAATAAAGAAAAGGAAATTAATTTGATTTAATTAAAAAAAACTATATTAATTAAAAATAAAATATTTTGATTAGTTTAAGGTTAATGTTGAAGAAAAAATTGTTTAAAGTATTAATCAAAAAATTATTTTAATACAGTAGAATTTATTTGAAATCAAAAAAAATAATTTATTATTTTGAAGCTATTTTTGATTTTTTTCTAATTATGAGGATTATTTTAAATTGCGTAGGAATGAAGTTGTGTGGATTTGAGTGTTTTGACATTGGAATTGTAATTCTTCTGCCCTGTTGGAAAATTGATATTTTTTCGTTATGGGGCTCAAAAAATTAAGCATTGAAAAACCCATAAAAAACTAGTGTTCAAAAATTATTTGATTGAATTATTCAATTATTTGATTGGTCCAACGAAATTAAATCGAGTGGAACCAATTTAAATCGGATGTAATGTTTTTTAAATAAACTGTTATGTTAAAATCGTCTTTTCTCTCTTCTCGTACAACAGTTCGGTCTGATCGAGTTCAATAACGCAGCACTCGACCCTACGGCGCACTGCTGGTCAACACGACCCCGCCAGTGTGGATCGACTGCACCGTCCGATCAGCCTCGTCGGGCAGAATCCGCCCGCACGATAAAGTTACGCTTGCTGCCACTGTTCAATGCGGTGACCGGCATTTCAATCGTATTTACGATAAGTGATCATTCGAAGAGAATTTAAATTTTTAAAATTAATGAAAATTTATTAATTATCGAAAATGTAAATATAAAAAGTAATAAGTTAAGATAAATTAATGTAATTAAATTTTTCAAAAATAATTGAACATATTTAACGTATAAATTAAAGTCATTTTAGAGGTTTGAAATAATTTTACAATTGGTTTTTATAATTTAAATAAAATATTTTCAAATAAACTAAAATATAAATTACATAAGTTTTTGTAATATTATTGTATTTTAAAATATTTTTACATAATTAATTTTCAATAAAATTTAATTAGAAAAATTTCAAGTTTAAAAAAGGTAAATTTGATTAATTTTATAACAAATATCTAAATATTTTAAAATTAAATACATATTAAATGTTATAAAAGATGAGGAAATTTATTCGAATGATCATTACTAAAAATGCAGAAATAACACTGATTAGAATGACAAATGGTGAAGGATCTTCTGAGAGACGATTTGTTAATTAGGTCACGTTGCCCTAAAATCAATGTTTAATCGGCAGTCTCAACCAGCTTATTGAGAATTTTCGATACGCGTAATTATATGAATTTTTGTATTTATATCCAGGCGAATTACTTATTAATCAGTTACCTGAAGATAACGTTTGATATTTCGAAATATGTTGTAGATAAATATATTTTTTAATCTATGAATTTTGTTTTTACCGAAATTAATTTCAATCTTTTTTTACAAGATCTTAAAATTTTTTTTCTACTTTCATTTTAATTTTTTTGCTTCAGCATTTTAAAGACATTTTAAGTACAAACTTTAAATATAAATTATTGATCTAAATTTAAACTTAGTAAAATTTTGTTCCAAGAATTTTAACGTTTGAATTACTTAAATCTCAATTTATCAGCAAAATGAAAATTAAATATCTCATAGTTTCAATGTGAACAAATTTACAATGACTTATGCAATGCTACGCAGAACATGTCTTCTCAATTTTTATCGTATTTATATATATTTATAATTTATATAATTGAACAAATTCGAAATGGATATAAAAGCGTCTTAGAATAAAAAGGAAACAGAATCACTTAAACACTTCTTAAACCTTCAAAAAGGCTCGAACACTAAACGCAATCAAGACACATTTGTTATTCAAATTCGGATGTAACCACGATTAAAAAAAGAGGCGTCGAATTCCAAGATATTTTCTCTAGAATCTTTTCTGTTTTCTCCTAAGCGAAATTGAATCCACTAATTGTTTGAAAATATTAATGGTGATTTAGAAAATTTGTTTACTCCCAAACCTACAGAATTAGATGCGGACGATATAAAAACCCTTTTAAAAGAGGAACTATTTACAGAGTGTCAGGTTACGTATATGAAATTTCATAACAATTTGAAAAATAAGCCTGTGACTTGAATTAATTAGTTTGGAAATATAGTTTCTGTTCTCACCAGAATTCCGCTAGAAAAATGCTTAAACAAATCATGAACAAACTAAAAACAGGAGGATGTAATGGTGATTTTTGAAGTCCGTTTGATGTTTCTTTCGTCAGAATTTCACATATTTTGAAAAAATTGAAGAACATCAGAGAATCGAAAGATTAATTTAAAGATTGAAGAACGAAAAGAAATCTTAACAAAATACAATAACAAGCACAAGTGATTGAAATAGAAAGAGAGAAATTACTGGGACAAGTGAATATGTAGGGATAATGTTACTTTGTGAGGTTAATGTTCATGTTACCTATCAGACTTATTACATTTATATAGAATTTTATGATCTCTTTTCCAATTCTTGCAATCAATTTTCTTAATTAAAACAGAATTTTATAATTTAAAAAAAGTTTATTAAAATATATTTTTAAAAAGTAACAAACTTGTTTTAAAATTTTCATGCTTATAGTATTTTTTTAAAAGAGAATAAGCATGAAAATTAAGAGAAAGAACATTAAAATTTCACAGGAAGACCGCGACAAAATGGCTAATAAAATTCGGAAAGGTCAATCAACAAAAGTCATTTCTTATGCCTTGGAGCTAAATTACAGCTCAGTTAAAAAAATTATTAAAAAAGGTGGCGATAGACGTCAACAAGAGGGCATTGTAAATCCAGTGTTAATGATTATGCTAGTTTACATCATTTTGTTGAATTAAAAGATGTAATACAAGTGTCAAGAGAACTCACACATTTGACAGAACATTTATTACATTCTCAATTTTGATCATCTCTATGACAATCAATAGTATTGCTTTCACTTAATTCCATCACTCAATGTTATAATACTCCTCCTTACAATCTGAACTAAATTGAAGAAAGTTATTTTATTTTAAATATTTAATTTAAATTTTATTGGATAAAATAAAATGACTTTTTATAATTATTTTCAAAAATTAATTTGATTTTAATTATTTAAAAATTTACAAAAATAGAATCAATAAAATTATTTAAAAGTTGCAATAATAAAAATTAAAAATTTGAATATTAAATCTAAATTTAAATAAATTAGTTTCAGATTATAAGAATTAAAATATTAATCATCCATCTGATTAGGAGAGACAATCCTAAATCAACACACAACATTTAAACATGCAAGCACTACACGAAAACATCCACACACCAAATATTCCTCACAACAAAAACTTAATTTGACATTTGAATACCTCGCCACATATAAACCTTTTTAAATAGAATAGAGAATTGTTTCGCTAAATGGAAAAACCATGTTGTGCACAATTGTGCTAGTAACGAAGAAGTATTGAACATATGGATTGAAGAAGGTTTTTAGTTAATTAATGTGTCCAATTGGGATGGGTATTTTTAGAAAATGCTTTGATATGTCATGAAAAGAAAAAAGAAATTCTTGAATAATATTTTTTGAAAATAATCAGAAATGCCATTTGGATCTGAAAATTTGAATTCAGATTGAAAGAATATATCAAGTTTCAACAATTGTACTACATTATATATATATATATATATATATATATATATACCCTGCCTTACCAAAAGTCTTTGGTCAGAAGCATATTTGACTCTTTTCTGTGTTTGAGTTTATTGAGAAAGTCATCTAAAATGAAAGAATTATAAGGCTGTCATACTATCAGTATATTGAAATGATAAAGTTTATTCTGTTGCTGGCCTTCCAATTGGTTGAAGATATTAAAAATATATTTTTATTAATATTCTTAATAATTAAAAATAATAATTAAAACAAACCATTAATTATGTATTTTATTATTTACGGTAAATTTACTTTGAGAGATGCTCAAAAATCATTTAATAAATGTTAAAAAAAGATTTCGTTTTTTTATAAAATTTATATTTTTTCTACATTTAAATATAATTTTAATACAATCCAAAATAAATTAAAAATATATATTTAAATCATTAATTGTTTTATAAAACACGCATTATTTTTTTTACTTAAAAATATAATAAATATTACAAATAAATCTCCATATTTTTATTGAAATTGTAAAATAATTATTTTTTTCTATATTTTATTAATTGAAAATATAATTCATAATATTAAAAATATTTCTTAATACAATTTTATCGAACTCCCACGAGTAAAGATAAAATGATCAAAAGAAGAAAAAAAGAAGAATTTCTTCTTATAATTTTGTCTCAATTTACCTCAGTTAATTTTCTTTAAAAAATACAAAAAAATATTAATAAAGTAAATTTTTGATTGTTAAAGATCAATATTTATTTAAAAAAATATAAAATAGTTCATTTAAAAAAAATTTTAAAATTCATAAAAATAATAAATAAAAAAATTAAAATATATTTAAATAATACATACAATTAAAATAATATTTGTAATATTTAAGAAATATATAAAATAAAAATTTATTTTTTTTATTTTAATTTATTTTTAATTTAATTTCTTTCAATGTGAAAAATAATTATATTTTAAATTTTTCTAGAATTATAAAAAAAAATAAAATTTATTTTTTTAATCAAACGGTATTAACCATATTTTTTGGTTTACGAATTCGAATGTTTACGTAAACAAAACGCATTCCAATCCGTCTTCTCTGTAATCATCAAACAATGTTTACTGTTTTCTAAAGTTACACTGAAATAATATTTGCCAATAATAACATTAGAAGAATACAAAAAAAAGAGATAAACAAGAAAAACCCGATGAAAATTACGAAAAAATATATTCTCTCTAAATCTTATCAATAAATATTAAAACATATTTCATTTATTTTAACTAAACTAAATAAATTCATAAAACCGACAGACCGCTTTTAAGATTTTAATCTAGAACGATTAAAACAAAAAACATAATTTATGGATGTGTTTTTCAAAAAAATATAAAATAATAAATAAAATTCTTTTTTCTTTCTCACAAAAATAATTTATTTTCCCCAAAAAATTATTAATTTGATTATATATAATCAAATTAATAACTCTTTGATATTCGATTTCTTCAACAACATTCCTAAGAGGAGGTTGTTGTCGCCGTCGGTTTGGTTTCATAACCATCCTCCCAGTTGGACATCATTAAACAAATTTCTTTCCAACGCCCCCCAGACAGAAAAATACTAAAATAAATTAAATCATCTCTTAACGTTCGAAAATAAATTTCCATTTATTGATTTTATTTATTTTTCCGATTTTGGTGAATGTTTTTCTTTCATTCCGAAAAAACTTGTTGTTGATTTTGCGTTCAGATGAGAAAATTCAGCTTTTAAAATTGGATTTATTTATGAGTTATTTGGTTTTACTAATTATTAGGAACACCATTATGACATTTAATATTTTTATTATGACAACAAGTTTGATTTTCCTCAGGACAATCTTTGTCAAAGCTTTCATAAGATTGCATCAGTCTATTAATAAATGATTTTAATCTTATTATCTGAGCAAATAGAGAATCAAATAAATTGGTAAAATTTTATTGGTTAAATATTAAAATGATTATTAATTATTTAAAAAATATTAATTCAATTTATTTATTTAAAAATTGTAAATAAAATTAATTAAATTATTTATTTTTTACAATTATTTGAAATTAGAAATAAATTTAAACATTACATAGTTTTGGATAAAAAGAATTAAAATAATTTATCATCCATCTGGGTAGGAGAGACACAATTACAAATCAACACACAACATTCAAATACCAAATATTAAACATTCAAAATATTCCTCATATCCCCTCGATTTAAATGGCTTTAGCCATTCAACATTTCTAATAAAACTTCTTCCATCTTCAAGCTGTAACTCGTAACTTCTTTCATGATTTCTTTTCACCACTGTTGCGGGACTCATGTAACGGTTATCTTCTTTTGAGACATTCGCCTTTTTAATCAATATTGTGTCACCAACTTAAAAAATTCTTCTAGTCTTTATTTCTTGTTCAACATCTTTCAAATTTTTGTCATCTTCGTGATTGTTTTTGTCTCAATTTTCTTCCAAATACAATCTCAGCCGGTGGCATGCCTGTCGTATGTTGTAAAAATCTTTATGATCTCCATCCTTCATTCTAATATTCAAAGCATATTTGATCATACAGAACTGACTTCCCACGATTCCATTTGTATTATGGTGATATAGACTTGAATAGAATACCTCAACTTTAAACTTTTTCGCCATGTCCTTAAACAAAGCTGAATCAAATGTTTTTCCTCTGTCTACGTGGATTTCTTTTGGTGGTCCAAATTTCCATATTCATCTGTCCAATAACAATTTTCTAACTGTTTTTTCATCTTGACTAGCTGCTACATTCAAGCTAATATATATTTACTAAACTGATCAATTATTCCAAATTAATATTGACATCCATTTATATTTCTTTTGAAATAGTCCACAAAAGTCAAGGTCTATTTTCTGTCAAGTTTCATCCAGTGATTGCTTAAAATGCTTTCTTTCGTTTTGGTTGTTATTGTCTTCCTTTTTTGATAATTTGAGCATCTTTTATAAATTCTCTCATATCTTACATGTTGAAATCATCTCAGAGGTAGTTATAGACTTTTTAATACCTGCATTATACAACAATTTGTGCATTTCTTCAATAAAATTTGTTTGCTCTATCTTTGGAATCCAGTACTTATTCTCTAGAGTAAATTTGATATCATTCTTTAGTGCCCATTTTCTTTTTCTGACTTTCCTAATGTCCTCGATTATCTGTTTTGTTTCATTATTATTCTTCTGCCATTTAAAACCATCTTATTCTTCACTTAATGCCAGTATTCTTGTTTTAATCTTTCCCTTCTTAACCTCTGCATACATTGACTGACGCTGATTGCACAATTTCCACGAATTACTTGACATCACATCAAAATTTGAATGTTTTTCACCTTTCGATATTCCATTTGCATGTCAAGTATACTCAGAAAATTTATCCATGTTTGGAACTGTGGTGTCATAGAGTTCTTTGTAGTCATCATAAGGTAATGGCTTTACGATCTGTTCGCAACAAAAATCTTTTTTCATACAAAAAAATGTTTAAAATGCTGTGTGAAATAATAACTTTCAAGTTGTTCTTTCCTTGTAATGCAATAACCTAGTTCATGTTTATTCATTTTATGTTATTCATATGCAATCACTCTTTCTCTTCCACATTCGTCTTTCTGTGAAAACACAGCCCAAAGCGTATCAAAACTTGCAACTATATCAAGTATGAAGTCTTTGTTAAAATCAGTATATGCCAAAATTGGGGTTTTAATCATTATTTCTTTTAGTTTTTGAAAATCTTCATCACATTCTTTAGTCTAAATCAGTTTTGTTATCCTTATATTTACTACATAAACCTTCCAACAGTTTTGCTTATCTTATGTAATCTTTTATAAATTTCCTGTAGTAATTTTTCAAGCCCAAAAAGCTCCTTAAATGTTTACTGTATGATCGCCGTTTTGGTCCCAGCCCTTTTGGTACTGCCGTTTTGGTCCTGGTAAATTTATTTATAAAATGTTTAGCAAGTATGATTAGTAAGTATGATTTGTTATGCTGAATTTGTGTAATTGCCGATTTCACGAATTCGGCAATTTAAAAAAAAATTTTTTTAATTCAATTATGAAACTAATATGTATTGGAAATATTCAAATATGAAAAAAATGTATTTAATATGAAAAAATCTCAATATAATATGAAAAATGTTTTAAAAATACAAGTTTGCAATTCAACTTACCATAAAGAAAGAATTTTTAATAAATATGAATAAAAATTTTACATTTGGAGACTATTTGCATAATAAATTAAGATTTTTTTTCAAATTTAGTATATAAAATTTTCAATATTTAATTGATATTTTTTATATTAAATATAATTGTTCATATTAAATACATATTTTTCATATTTAATTGATATTATTTCATAATAAATAGATATTTTTTATATTAAATACATAATCTTTCACTTTTAATTGAGAAATTTTTAAAATGAAAATTTTTCATATTGTTAGTGAATTCTGTAAAAAGTTCTGCTGGCCAAGTAGAGTTCTTTCGGCATAAAAAATGGATTAAAATAACTTTTCTTGATTTACTAGTTACTTTTTGAAATACAATTTACGAATTTAAAATACAATTTTTATTTTTTGAAACGTAATTTACTACATTTGGAATAATATAGTAGTAATATAATATTACGTAGTATAATACGCATGGTGTTACCAAAACGGTGATACTAAAAAGGCGTGCTTCCGCAGGTAAAACTATAGACCACTCGCACGTTTAATTTGCAATATATTTGAAAGCCTTTGGTAATTTGAGCAAATCAAACACATGAGTAAATTACTTTTACTGCAGTTTTGCTGCAATTAGAAGTGACACTTCGAAGTCTCATTAAAAAACAGGCAAATGCAATTTGGAAAATGAATAATTTAAATAAAAAAATAAGTGCTGATAATCATTATAGGGTCATTTATATTTTAGATATATTGGACATAGTCTTAATTGCATTAAGACAAATTAAATATATTTATGGCTCGGTGGTAATGATGGCTGTGACTATAAGTGATATTTGATTCTATTATACTGCTGATCCTAATAGGAACAGAATGCAATAATCCATGATCATTATATAAATGGATTTTCGATATTTGCTTCTACTTAATATTTTTGTAAAAATATTTTATTTTTTATGCTCGTAGTTTCTCCTAGAGGGTGACCCAACAGGTACGCAATCTTCAATTGCGACCAGTATTGAAAGTTATTAAGATAAGAAATACAAAAAAACTAAAAATACAAAATCCCGTCATCTAGATATTAAGCTACAAAAATTTACTACGTAAGTCTAAATTTCGCGTCAATTTTACATCGATCGATACAGAATTTGTTAAAAAACGTTTTTTTATAAAACTATTGGTCTAAAACAAATGGAAACCCAGTTGTAAAACAAATTACGAAAATATGAAACATTTTATTTGTAATTGATAAGCTACAATCGAGATAAAAATTTTTTAATAAAAATTAAAGTTCATTCAATTAAAAATATGTTTACTGAGAATATATTGCGAAGGATCAACCATAATCCTCAGATCACTGATTAATATTTTAATTCACTTGTATATAAATGCAAAAATAATGATTGTTTAATCGATTGTATGAAATCACGCTTATCAAAAATTCTAAAAAAGTCGGTTAAGACTACCGATTGAACATTGATTTTAAGGCTACATGAGTCATGTAGTGTTTCCCCCAGGGAAGCCGATGGTTTTCCAATCCTAAACCCCGGAGTTTAAAAGCCACAAAACCTCGTGAAATTTAATTTTAACATCTAAAATATTAAAATAAATATTTAATTCATTTTTATTATCCAAATCATTGTCATTAAGCTTGCTGCGTAACTGCAATGTACCTTGTCTTTAATAAAATTAAACATTAAACTAATAGATAGAGTAAAAATAAAGAAAAAAATTGTTAATATACGATAATTAGATCATGTGAACAGTAAAAAATATTTTATTAAGCCAATTTAACATAATTTTACTTTTGATTTCGATATAAGGAGTTATCGGATTATAAGGATGCGTCGTTCGGTGTCGCACTAGGAAATGTGATTTATGATATGAGAGCTTCGGAGAAAATCTTTATTTGGACATAAGAAGAAAGTTGATAGAATGGGCCTAAACTTCACCTTTTTATTATCACCTAGTAATTATCTATTTAAATTTTTTTGTATCTTATACATCGAATGAATTTTGGTCTGCTCATCTTTTCTGTAGTTGGTATCTTAAAATTCAATCCGAAAGAACTAATAAATGTAAAAAATCTGTTTATGCCACCTGTGTAGATACTTTAAGACCAATTTAATACAAGCATTATTTTATTATAAAAAGTATTTTTCTCATGAATTATTCGAATGCGATTTTCCCAACTGATGGATATGGCCAGCTATCAAAGATGTGCACCACTTGAATACGGAGACCAGGACCATTTTGTGGTGCCCGTTCCAATTAGAGCAAACGATAAAAATGTTTTCAGGAAATCAAATGAATAGAATGAACGACGAATGGCAGCATGTAACAGGACAGAAGAAAAGTCGTTGAAAGCTCATTCATTCTGTCCAAGATTGGGAACAGTCATATAAGCGTTGGAATTTATAAAGAATTTGTTATACTAAATTATTGTTAATTTTATTGTATGTTCAAAATTAAAAAAAATATATTCTACTATTTCATGTTGTATCAATAAGATTAACGAGAAGAAATTTGTTTAAATTTGTGTGCAATTTTAATTAAGAAATTTTTCTGTGAAATTATGATTTCTAATTCTGAATCAAACATCATCGACGATAATGCCGATACAACTTGCAATGATGACTAAACGTTAATCATTAATAAACCGATGTCGGAGGAGTGGCGAATATCAGACGTCGTACACATCACCGACCGATGGCAATTGATCTGACAATAGATATCCATTGATTATAACATATATTTATCAAATTTAGCAGTTTAATTTTCAATTACTGGAAAATAGAGCAAAAATTGAAAAAATATTGTACTGATGAATTTGAGATTATTTATTTTTAATAAGATACCCATAAAATATATCCATAAAAGCATTTAGTCGTTGTGGCTGATGTTAGAAACTAAAAACATTAAAAGTCCATTGAAATTGTTAAATCGATAAATTGAATACAAAAAAATATATTTACATTTCCAAAATTTTATAATTTTTTTAAAAAAAAAATAATTTAAGTTAAATTTACTTTCTCTAAATCAAATAAATCATTATTTAAATAAATAATAAACAAATTAATTAAATAAATATTAATTTTTTTCTAATAATTATTCGAACAGAATTAGAATTATTTATCATTATTATTATTATTTTATTAATTTATTTTTCAATAATTGTAATTAAATTAAATTCAGCATGAAATTTCCATTAATAATTTTTTTTATTTAAAATTCGTTTCGTGTTTCCTTTGATTTGTTTTAGAGTTTCTTTTAACTGTCAAATTAATAAATGGACCTCGATTCTCAGAGAGTATTTGTATATTTATTTGATCTGCAAATAAATTCGATTAATTAAAATAATTTTT